>CAIGQQ010037820.1:5277636-5313145 GCA_903798035.1 Danio albolineatus | reverse complement strand
AAAAAAAAAAAAAAAAAAAAAAAAAAAAAAAAAAAAAAAAAAAAAAAGACAAAAACATAGCCTGATAAAAAAGTGTGGTATTGAAACAAATAAACTTAAGAATCTTCTGCCACATGCATAAATGTGAATGAAAAGACAATTTAAGGCTGGTTTATCACATTATATAAATGATGTGTGTGTGTATACGTGTTTGTATGTGTATGCGTTTTGTGGCATATCAGGACACATGACATAAGCATGACACAGGTACCTGTATAACAAGAAGTTGGTGAAATATGAGGACATTGCTGATGTCCTCATTTCTCAAAAAAACTTAACCACAGAATGAGTTTGTTCAGAAAGTAAAACTGTACACAGTATTCTGTGAGGGTTGGGTTTAGGGCTAGGGTGGGGTTAGGGAAATAGAAAATACAGTTTGTACTGTATAAAACAATGGAAACCTATATAATGTCCACATAATTCACAAAAACAAACAGGTGTGTGAAAGATTGTATGCATGTTCATGTGCCCCAAATGACTAAAAAGTCACAAAATATCAAATCCAGCAATTTTAACCAGTACTTGTGACTACTTGAACCCAGACAGAACATAAGGGATAAGATATACACTGATTATCTTGGCACTGATAGTGACACCATTGAGCTACAGAAACAATCAAAGGAACGGAAGGTATTGATGTTGTCTGTACACTTTCATTCTTGTTGTTGACATGCTTTTCATAATCAACATGTGTAAGCTTGTTTGGCTGTTTTGAATTTGTAGACGACGAGTGGGTAATCTGTGGTTTTTGAAGTTCAGTCGTATGTTTAGAAGTGCTACAGATGGTGTTTTAAGCTTGACATCTCCGTTGTTTAACTTCAAAATGCACAGAAGGAGTTAAAATAAACACTAGCCATGTTCTTTTTCCCACCCTCTTTGAATGTTCTATTTTCGACTCATTCTAATTTTAAATCGGGACATTATGTTTCTATAGTGCTTACTGGAAATAATACAGATGGTGTCAACAACCATTCCTCATATGCATTCTGTCCGTCTCTGACTGTGAGGGCTCAAACTCCGGCTGTGGAAAAACACACAGAGCTCTGCACGTGGCTTTGGACCCAGCATGAATGAAATGTGTGAGGCTTAAATTCCAAAGGCGGTGAGGGTTGTATAAATCAATGACTTGTCACCTGGAACACATATGAGATGGACCACAATGCAGCTCAACATTTTCAGCGTCAAGAAACTGCTTTACTCATTTTGCTTTGCAACAGGGTATGTTGTCCTCCTGATTGGGTGATGAACGTAGGGAAGGAACCACATGTTGCTGAAGGAGAAACAGTTTTCTGTCCACACAACATACTCCTCAGCAAAGGTTAGTCTCGCTAGAATTTTTTAAATTATTGACTGATGGTTTGGTTACTGCAGAATATTTCATTTCAAGGTCTTTTGATTTTTTTGCAGCTGATACCTTGATGTCAAATCAACATCAAATTGTCATCAAACATAATGTCATGAAATTCGTCGAAAAATGCATATCGATTTGATGTCAAAACCTTTGTCAATTTCATATCTACACATTGATGCCCTTTTAAACACCAAAATAATGACACAAAGCTATTTTAATGTAGAAAAAATGTATTCATTTGAAAGCTTCGATTCCAGATTACAAAATTACAGTGTATCTCATATCTATACAAAACATGTCGAAAAATGATTACAGGACAGTTAGATGACAATTTCATGTCGTTTTGACACCAAGGTAGTCAATAGACATCAAATGAATTAGCATTATTGCTGTATTTTGTTGTTGTTTTGACATAAAGGTGCCCATGTTAGGACTGTACAACCCCAAATCAGAAAAATTTGGAAACTAGTGAAAAAAAGAAACTAGTGATTTCTGAATTTACTTTGACCTGTATTTCATTGCAGACATTACAACAAACACTATTTAATGTGTTCCTCATGATGATTTTTTCTTAAAATACAGACATATTCCAATATTGGTTTTTGCAACACATTTCAAAAAAAGTTGTGCTTCGAAATGCACCACACATTCTCTATTGAAGACAGGTTGGGACTGCAGGCAGGCCAATCAAGTTATTTTAGAAGTCACTGCTTTATTATTTTTTTTATTTGCGTTTTACATACTGTCCCAACTTTTTCTGATTTGGGGTTGTATATTGAAATATACTGTAGATCCTTATCTTATTCAGCACTGAATAAGTGAGCAGTTTCAGCTGCAATGTTAAGGATATTGCCTATTGAGATTCTATACAATATCCTTCCTTTGTGAATTTGTCTTTCAACTAGAATGAGTTGTGTGACATTGTAAAGAAGTAATAGGCTCATTAACACTAACGTCATAACATCAATGTCACTTTTCATACTGGTTTTAAGTTTTGTTTTACTGTGCTTCAAAAAATTGTGCTCGTTCTCTAATTGTTCTCTAATTTTGATCTCGACTGTATGTGTATTTATTTGTAAAACACATCAGACCCTTTCCATCACAGTTCCAAATGGTTTAAGGTGGTCTCCCAACATTACTACCTATAAAATGATCAAAAGCCGTCTAAAACCAGTGAACAGCCCAACTTAAGCTCAGATGAACAACCAGTTCATACTGGTTTAATATGATCTTTCCAGCATGAAAACCCTCTCTGATGTCCAAGTTACACCCTTTTCTTATCCCCTCACAAAATGCATTGTCACGACAGACAAACGTGATATAACGCACACTCCATTGCCTCTGCATTACAGCTACACCTGTGGAGTGTCCCGGTAGTCATAAAAATGCAAGTATATTTAATTTACGAAGCAGAAAATGCTTAATACCCATAAAGTTGTGAAGCGTGGAGTAGGGCCAGGCAGAGTCATTATTTTTATTGTGCATGGCTACAGACAGCCGTGGCGTCCAGAGACTTTGTAAAAGTTTCCAAAAACAAGCTCCTCCACAAAAGGACTTCGAATTGACAGGGTTGCTCAGACAAGCTCCAGATCTCAGAAGAAAGTGCATTCGAAACCTTTTGAAGGCAATGCAAGGAGTGTTTGCCCTTGCAAAAATGCTTGAAACAATGCTAGGGTGTTAGCCAGTTGTTATTTTGAGTGCTTTGCCAAGTGGTTGCTAGGTGGCTGCTGTGTGTTTTCTTACAGACCCTATTCAAACCATGTAAAGTTATTCAACTTGCAGTGTTCATTCTGACTTCCTTTTTTGAATTGCCGTATTATTTTTTAAATGCATATTAACTTTTATAGAACGGATAATAGTAAATTGTAAATATAAAAAGGTCAGCAAAAAGGGCACAGCAAATAGTTATTTTTGTATCTAGGGTTGGGTGTCATTTGGGTTATTTACAATACCAGTGCCAATTTAATTATTTTCAAACAGTATTAGGCATGAACCAACACATATTGACAAATGTCAGTTTAAGTTTAAAGAATACACAAGTTTAAAAGTGAAAAACAAAACATCAAATTCACTTAGCACTTTTCTTTTCTTTCCTGCACATTGTGCATTGTAAATGATATTCATAATATGGCCCTATGACGTTCAGTGGCTTTTTTCTAAACACTGTATTTTTTGTCAAGGCTTAAAAGAGCTTGTTTTGTGTTGATGGGATGTCAAGAATGATTTTCTGTGCTGTGAAAGTCTTAATTCACATTGTACACATCTCCAAATGATGAGGACTCTATAATTGGCTCAAACTGATAACATAAAAGAGATGCCATTGTTAGTATTTGTATCACTGTGTGAAATTCAGAAAGGATAATGTGTGGATTGTTTCTGAAACCTACCGTACAGTGATACAGTATAGTCACAACAAACTGGCTCATCAGACAGGACTGAGCAGAATACACTCTAGGGTTTAGAAAGACCAGATCTTTAAAGTTTTTTTTCTATGATAGTGTCAGCATTGTTAGTTTTAATGATATCTATAATCTAGTGTACAAAACATTTGTGTTTAGAGGAGTTAACCCTTGAAGTTTGTCACTTCCCCTAAATAGATCAATTTTTTTTATTCACATCACCTCAAACTTAATTTTCTTATCAAATCTTGACCAATCAAATGCTGTCTAGTATCTGACATGCCCCGCCCCCTTCAAGACACTTTTCATTTGCTTTTCATTTGATGTGCTTGACTCAATCCCTCTCACTGAGAGTTTAGAGGAGTTAACCCTTGAAGTTTGTCACTTCCCCTAAATGGATCAATGTTTTTTTTTCACATCACCTCAAACTTAATTTTCTCATTAAATCTTGACCAATTAAATGCTCTCTAGTATCTGACACGCCCCGCCCCCTTCAAGACACTTTTCATTTGTTTTTCATTTAATGTGCTTGACTCAATCACTCTCACTGGCAGAGCTGTGATCAAACAGCATTCTATTGGCTGTTTTGTAAAAGGGAAGGAGCTACTCTGTCCCACCCTCTCTTTATTTTCAGTTGAGATTACGTCAAACATTGAGTAAAAAATGCACATTTCAAAGAATCAAGCTGAGACTGTAATATATACAGTAAGAACCTTTTAATACATAATCATAAACCTTTAAAATAGCATATAGGGCACAGTTCAGCATGACACAAACAACTCCATAAGTTTGGTTCTCAAAAAAAAGCCATGAGCTGAATTAATATCTTTAAATAGCTTCTATGAAAGTGTTTAAGTCAAATGCTTAAATGTAAATGTAATAAACGCAATAAGACAGTTGATTTGTCCATTTTATTTTCAAAGTAAATTTTGCGACTAATGATACAGTATAAGTACTTGAGGACTGAGCAATAACAACAAGGATGGTTGCCTCACTAACCACAACTGAAATAATATTGACTACACTGGATATATTTTGGAAATTCGGGGTCGGGTGTCAGTATGGAGGTCGTTGACATTAGGTGTGTTTGTTTGTTTTTGTGTGTCCTATGCTTATGTATGTGCACATTGTGTCAAACTGTAAACGCATTGAGTGCAAGTGCCTCTCTGTTCACACCGAGTCTCTTCCTGTGACATTGAGAAGCCCCGTAGATCAGAGGTGTCAGAAGGAGGCTTTAAAATACCTCTCAGACTATTACTGGAGGTGTGAGCTATTCAAACATCCATCCTCCTCCCACATGAGGGCTTTCAGTTCAATTCTGTTCAATCCTTTCCCCCCCGCGGCGTCCTCTTTCTGATTTCACTTTTATCCCCATACTGTCTTTTTATGGATTTTACACGTTTCACATCAGTTTTACCATTTTTTTTCTGTAACATTTGTTTTATTCTTTATGGGTCTGATAAAATTACCTATTAAAAAAATGTAGCGTTTTTAAAATTCATTTTGTTTTTCCAGAAAATGACTATAGGTCATATGCTTTTTCATTACTAGTATTAATTAATAATAATAATAATAATAATAATTTCACCCATATATTACTACATTAGCATTGTGTTATCTAAAAATAAATGTAAGCATGCCTAAAAACATTGCTTTTTTTGGTTGTTTTATGCAATACAATAATGCTGTGAATGACGATTTTAAATTAAAGGGGTGGTCTACTACAGAATCATATTTGAAACTTTAGTTGATGTTTAGTGTAGATGTGTGAACATAAAAACATCCCTGAATGTATTATGCTCAAAGTTCAATACAAAGGGAGACATTGGCTTTTACAGAGTTAGCTTAGCAAAGCCTACATCGAACAAAGTTTGGGGGCTTAAAAAAAAAAATACATCCGGATTAATGAGATCATAAACCCCTCAGGTTATGTGCATACACCCTGCTTAGCGAAGGGGCGTGACCAGATGTGCTGTAATGGTATAGCAGAGAAAGCTAAAATGTCATTCAAATGATTCTGAGCTTCTGTTTCTATATTTGGGCGTTGACACAAAGAGAGAAGTGCTTACAGTTTCATTTTAATTATGTTCCAGAGAATTATAAAATAAAGATATGACTAGAATTTGACAAAAGAGAAATTCCAGAATCTCTCTCAGTTCAGTGCTTGATTCGGCTAAAAACTCCCCAAAGAAGGAGCAGCTCCAACCATAATAGAAGAAGCTGTGGATTGTGAGCCACAACCTGTAAGTATTTTATTTGTTAAAATTGATCTATTATAAGCATAGTGTCTAGCATTAACAGTATGTTGCAGCAAGGACGTAAACAAGGATGTAAACAACGGGAAATGCTGTTTGGCAGTGTTAACGATTTAGTTACAAATTCATATTTATCCGTTAAACCGCTGTAAACACCCACAATCTTCAACAGCGCGTGCAGTGTCTCTTTGTGGCCGCTTTCTGTGCGTTATACATCTCAAATAACCAACTCGCACAAGATAAGAGAACATTTCATATTACTTACACATGCTTATTCTGAATATATATGAAAGACACTCGTCAGATTTTATTTTGGAGAGCAGGCATGAGGTTCAGCTGTGTCTTCTTCATTTTCATTTGAGCTCAAACTGATTCGGCTAACAGTTACACTGACTGACAGTATTTAAGCAGCAAAGGCACAGAGCGCTAGTAGAGGTGTGACACGTCCTGGTAATGTGGAGGCAAATTATAACACATTATGTTAGCATGCTGTAATCAAAGCCACTTGATGGCAGGCCTTTCAAAGGAACTAAGAAATATGACAGTTGTTTTCATGTTAGCTGAGTAGCTGTATATAATTAAAGTAAGATATATGAGAGAATAATGTGATTTTATTTTACAAATGAAACATGAGCACACATTGCTTTCTACCCCATAAACACAACCGAGCCTTAAAAATACACTCGGGACCACCCCTTTAAAAACATTACTACGAATCATAAATCTAGAGAAAGGTGTGATTTTAAAGTGATCTCTTAATTTTTTTTCAATCCCTCCTTTTCATTGATCTTATGACAAAAAAATCATATTGAAAATATTAATGATACACAGTCGTAGTTGCACTGACTTATATTGATATGTTTTCATACTGATTATGGTTTGTTTCACCTCCCGTCTTAAAGGGATAGTTCAGCCAAAAAAAAGAAAATGTTAATGAGTTTCTTTCACCTTTTAAACATAAAAGAAGATATTTTGAAAGAAGTTGAATAGTATTATGAAATTAGTATTGAACTACTATAGAAGTCAATGGTTACAGGTTTCTATCTTTCTTCAAAATATCTTTGTGTGTTCAACACAAGAATGAAACTCATAAAGGTTTGCAACAAGTGAATTGTGAGTAAATGATGACAGAGCTTTCAGTTTTGGGCGAACTATCCCTTGCTGCACCCTTAAAATGTCCCAGAATAATGCTGAACTCAGCATAAAGTACATTAAATAAAATACAGAATGTGTGCTTTAGCTAAGGCTTTTATGAGCATGATAAAATTATAAAGTGAGCTGCTCATCAGTTTTTCCACACACAGTGACAGACACACACTCTATTCAGTAATTTAATTGAGTTTCATTTAAGTAGACCTAATGATTAGACTTAGATGATCTGCAGTTTATAGCTATGGTTTGCCCTCTGTGTAGATTAATTATGATTTGGGTGTAAATGCGATCCCCTCCTCATGTAAATTAAATTTCACTATGATCTGCTTTGTAATTATTCTCAGTTGCTGACTCCGATTAATCATTTTGTGTTTGATGGCTGTTAAAGAAATGTTCAGTGTGGTAACGGAGAAATCACTTCTTTCTTTCTTTCTTTCTTTCTTTCTTTCTTTCTTTCTTTCTTTCTTCCCTCTTCTTTTGCTCCTTTATTTGAAATGCATTTTTTGGCTATTTCTGCGCAAAATGTTGTTATCATAACTAAAAACTTAATACATGAAATAAAAAGTAATACCTTTTTAGCTTTTATTTAACGTTTACAATGCAAATCCAATTAGACATTTTATTTGGTAAAAAAAGTAAGTCTCCCAAATAATATATCTATTAAAAGAAAGAAAATAGTACTTTACAAACTGTATTGTAAATAAATCATATGAATATTTTTATATTAGTCAATAATATTACTGAAATTACTTTAAAAAAACTGAATAAATATAAATTTACACACATTTACATAATTAAATAAACAGAATCAAAGATGGACTAAAAATCTGTGGAAATCTCTGCTTGCAGATTCCGTGTGGGCCTAGTTATGGCTTACTTTATAGCTTATTTGTTTTTTAAATTAACCAACATTAGATCTGTTGGGTGGATTTCTCTACATCCGAGGTGCCAAAACCTATTTGTATAAAGGGCCAAAAATCAAATACCACTAATAGCCTTGAGCCAAAGATAAATATACCAAACTACGTTACATTTAAATTGCTGTGGGTACTTTACTAATTCATTAGAAATAGAAAACATTACTTTGAATTATATTAACTAATGCAGTATAGCTTCTTTAATTAGAACTTATTGCAATAAAAACAAACACATTTATAACACAGTGGAGTTCAATGCTGAATACACTAGTCAAGCAGAATCTGCCTTTGCCTTCATTTGCTCACCAAAGTCTCTGCATTGTCCTCTATTTGTCTTATGTACATTTTAAACTAAATCCGATTCATTTACACCATTTACATTGAAACATTTAATTTCAGAGAGCTTTTTTGTAGCTTAACATAACAAACAAATATAAGGTTACGTTAAATTTGAAATGACAATCTCTAAATCATTCTCAGATGGCATAGTGGGCCAAATCAAAGGTTACCATGGGCCAATTTCGGTCCATGGGCCCCAGTTTGGGCATCTTTGATCTACACTGAGTATCCAGTACCTGTATGATTCATTATGTCTATAAGCAGAGGGTTCTGCACCAAAAGATAAATTCTGAAGATTTAAAATTTATGTGTAAATCACAAAGGCACAGTGGGTATAGAACAATCCCCTCACTGCAAAAAGGCTGCTGGTTTGAGCCTCGACTGGGTCAGTTGGCAATTCTGTGTAGAGTTTGCATGTTCTCCCTGTGCTAGCATATTCCTCTTCCTTCTTTTAAAGGGATAGTTCAGAGAAAAATATATATTATTTTCTGTTGAACACAAAAAAAAATTTGAAGAATGCTGGTTGCTTGGACCCATCGACTTCTATAGTAGAAAAAAAAATGACTGAAAGTAACCAGCATTTTTCGAAATATCTTCTCTTGTGTTCAAGAGAAGAAAGAAACTCTAATAAGACTAGCAAAGTGTGGGTAAATGATGACAGAATTTAAATTTTTGTGTGAACTATCCTTTTAACACTGCTAGAATATCCTATTCTATATTTGACTATAACGCATAATGGTAGATTCTTAAGTAGTCTAAATTAGCTTTATCTAATCAAAGGTCACACAAAGTATTAAATGGTATGGCAGACGTTGCTGTTTTAATTATCATATTACATGTGATATGGATTTTTGCAATTAGGTCTTTTGTTGAATCGTGATTGTGTTTTTTGATAGTGTTCTTGTTATGATGTAACTAGTTGTAAGGGTGCTATTTTTTCCTTATAATCTTTTTTATTGGTCAGCTGTTAGTAGTTAATCAAATAAACTTCAAAATAAGGGTCCTGTTTTTTTTCCAGCTCGTTATAATTAAGTCATAAAGCATGACAGATTTGTGTGTTGGGTTTTTATTGGTATTTGCTTACTCTAGAAAGCTCATTTGGTATAATCCAATGTAAACGTGAATATTGGAAACCAAAATCAATAAATATGTATACTATATGTATACTAATATTTTGCAATTCATTTTAAAGGGCCTAATTTTAATGAGGCCAACCAAGATGTAGCTGACTTTGTTTACCAACGAGAAATAAAGTTCATTAAATAGGATTTTGAGAGTTAAAAAATAAATACAAAGCACGCTTAGAACAGTTCACAGAGGTTGACACTGGTAGCCTTGACTTGCATTTAATGGATCACCACACACCAAGTGTTTTTAAATCTTCCTCTGAAGAAGAAAAAAAGAAAAAAAAAACTTGAATGAGGATGAGGGTGAGTAAACAAACTGCAAATATAATTTCTAATATTTCTAATTATAATTTCTAATATTATTTGATATTATTATTATTATTAATAACTAAATACCTTAACTGAATGTGAGTATATTAGAAACGTAAGGGATAAAGTACATCTAGTTGCTTCTACAAAAAGCAACTGCCTGGATGTAGTTTACCCAGCTTATTACACAGCTTGCTACAAAACTTAACAATTAGACACAAAACATTGCTGATAGAAATAAAAACAGCTAAATGAAGCATACACTAACCTACATATTAATCAGCCACAAGATGGCGCCAAACAGTCAAAAACAGCAGCATTACAGACAAGCATAAACAAATAAATGCGAACGAATAAAGTCAAGATGATTCAAAGTACCCCAATGAGCCTGTGTTATTAGTTTTAATGGTTGTTATCTGAGATAATTACATGGTTGTCTGCAGTACTCGCTTCTCATTGGTCAGGGTATGTTATTCCCAGTTAACAACCTCAGAATAACGTAGGCTTATCCGGGAACTTTGAATCACCTCGTCAGTGAATACGTTTTTATATTCATATTTATCTGCTTGACTGTTACACTGCAATTTATGACTGTTGTCATCCTGTGAATGAATAATACGTAGGAGGTCTATGCTTTCGTTTCTGTCAGCTTTGTGTTTTTAATGGTTTGATAATATGCAAGTTAGCGGGACGTCATACGCAACCTGCTGTATTTGGCTCTGTCAGCTTTGTGTTTAATTAAAATAATTTTAAAATAATTTTAATTATTTTAATAAAATATTAAAGCTGAGAACAATGTTCTGTGTCTAAATGTTATGCTTTGAGGCCAGGCCTGTAATAAGCAGGATAAAGTACACCCGGGATGATTGTTTTTTCACTATAAAGCTGTTTAGTCCTTTACAATAGCCCTCTGCTTCACATTGTGCTGCCCATAAGCCTGTCAGGCTTTATTCTGCGATAACAATCTCCTGGATGTACTTTATTTATTTATTTTTACTTTATTTATGTACTTTATTTATTCCTTGAAATGTCATGACTGACCAATTCAAATCAAGCATTCCAGACAGCTGTGTAATAATTTGAGATATTTGATTATTTTATATGGGTTTTTTCTGTATTGATGTACAGTACGATACATCATTTTACACTTGCATGTCTTTACAGTCATATGTCTGACTGTTAGTAACTCTGCACACACCGTTATATCAGATATATCAGAAGCCTCAGCTTTAAAGGCCCTCCTTTCTTCATAAATTAGCAGGCTTTCCATGAGCACATCTCCTGTGTGTTTCTTGGTGGGAAGCTGACACTCTCTCTCCGGGGTGGCATCAATGGATCCGGCATGTTCAGTTACTGTCCCGCTGTGTGCCCTCTGTGACATCACAACTCACTGCTCGCCGTTATTTGCCAGGCGGTGTACGCTTTCACATCGGCTGGTGTGACTTTGAGATTCAAACAGTGTGGAGAACATGAATTAACACTGTCAAGGGCAGGAGTCTGTGCTTGTCTAAAGTTCAGGGCCTCAGAACAGGACATGAGTGCATGTCTGAAGCCGAATTTATGCTGTGAAATAGTGAGACTGACAGAGAGAGAGAGAGAGAGAGAGAGAGAGAGAGAGACGGGGGGCAGGATAGAGGACAGAAAGGCAGCCAGCCATCAAAGAAGTTATTGAATAAAGAGGGTCGGTTCTGTTTCCTGATCAGTCTCTGTCCCTTGTTGAAAGGCCATTTATCAAGACGTGTTTACTGTGTCTATACCGATGCATGTAATCAGATGAACCTTACTGTCCTCTGAACAGTACCTGCTCTATTGAGGAGCTTCAGCAGGTGGATATTGATATTATGTGGTTGGAGATACACTATTATTATTATTATTATTATTATTATTATTATTATTATTTTTTATTATTATTATTAATAATAATAATTTATTTTTAAATTATTATTGTTGTCGAAATAAAAAAAGGTTTTCATTTGTTGTGATGGAAAGTCAGGGTTATACTACCAAATAAAATCATGGATATTAATACAAAAGTAGATAGTTAGGGCGCCACAGTGGCAAAGTGGGTAGCATGTTCGCCTCACAGCAAGAAGGTCGCTGGTTCGAGCCCCGGCTGGGTCAGTTGGCATTTCTGTGTGGAGTTTGCATGTTCTTCCCATGGTTGCGTGGGTTTTCTCCGGGTGCTCCGGTTTCCCCCACAAGTCCAAAGACATGTGGTATAGGTGAATTGGGTAGGCTAAAATTGTCCATAGTGTATGAGTGTGTATGGATGTTTCCCAGAGATGGGTAGCAGCTGAAAAGGGCATCTGCTGCGCAAAACATATGCTGGATAAGTTGGCGGTTCATTCCCCTGTGGTGACCCCAGCTTAATAAAGGCACTAAGCCGTAAAGAAAATGAATGAATGAATGAAGTAGATAGTTAGAAGAAAGCTGCAACCACCGAGTTGTATAGTATTTGCTTTTAATGCTGTGGAAGTCAATGGTTACAGGTTTCCAGCTTTCTTCAAAATATCTTCTTTTTTTGTTTAACAGAGTAGAGAATCTTATAAATGATTGAAATCATTTGAGTGTGAGTATATAGTGAGTAAACATATAGATTTTTGGCCTGAACTATTCCTTTAATTAGTATTATGTTGGTTAACAATAAACAAAAATCTATCCATCCAGCCATCCATCAATTAATTAAAGCCTTTTTTCTTTGTCTGCTATTGATTTACAGTAGGTTTTCCCACTAGCGTGTTCCTAACTGTTTAGTTTTGCCATTATTTGTGCAATTATTTTTTTGTAATTTGTAAAAAATAATTCTTCAAACTTGCATGTACATTTGTTGTTAATTTAATTTAGTTAATTACTTTCCATTTTGATGTTTGCATCTGGATGGATTTCTGTAATCATTATCTGGCAGCAGTACATTTTAGCTGTTTTTTGGTGGGCAATTGCAAGTCTGTAAACTACTCATGAGCTTAAATGAAAAGCAAATTTGTATTTGCGTTAATGAGCAAATCTCCTACACTCATTTGCTCAAATAACTGGAGCATTGCAGAGTGCAGTATAAATTTAATTCACTCAGTTGGTGCCTGCACCAGTATAGCATTTAAAAAGTTACTCATAAAAGCACATATTGACCAAGAACAAATAAGGTTGGGATGTTAAACATTCTTAAAAAAGAATAATTATGAAGCAAATGTTTAAATGTTGCAATATTTGCTTTGTAAACATTGTAAAATAACAGTCAATTTTATGGAGGAAAAAATTGCTTTTTACTGTTTTAAATACAGTAAAAACCAAAAATAAATATATTTTGCTATACTTTACTGCCGTATTTGATTATAGTGCTAATACAGTCCAAACACAAAACCAAAGCAGGTGGTAATGAGAAAGTCATATGATGAACCAATGCTCATAACAAACAACTTTTCCCACAGACAGAGAAGCATAAAGGTGCATCACATTTAATTACAATATAATTGAAATGTTTGTCAATAATTCAATTCAAAAAGTAAAACTCATATATTCTGTTCTGTAACCGAGGGAGGCTTTCATGAAGGTGCGAATCCAAATGCAGATTTATTTACAATGAACGTAAATCAGAAAAGGGTCAACAACAAGATCAATCGGGTACATATAGATAATCCAAAAGTCGTTGTTGATAAACAGGCAAGCAGTCAAAACCGGAGAAAGGAAAGAAAAAATAGGAGCAAGGCTAGGAGTAGATAACATAAAGCACAAGAATCAAAGAACATGGCTAGACAAGTACATGAACATGCTACATAAAGTTACAGGTTCATTTTAATTAACAAAGCAAACAAACAACACTCAGCAATGTGTGTGAGCAAATATGGTGTATAAATAGTCTGTGCAATGAGTCCTTGAGCAGCTTCAGCTGTGAGTGTTTGCGATCAGACGAGATTAGGGACTGGTGTGTGTATGTGGTGCATGCTGTGATTAGTAGTCCATTTGGTGGCAGAGTTGTAGATCTCCAGCAATCCACAGTGGCTAGATTCCTGGTCACTGTAACAGGTTCATTGCACACAGACTAGTTTATTTCAAGTGTTTATTTATTTTAATTGAATGATTATGGCCTTCAGCTAATGAAACCCCAAACCCAGTATCTTAGATAATTACATTACTTCAAAAAAAAAAAAAAAAGATTTTTAACAGAAATTTTGGACTACTGAAAAGTGTGAACATTTAAAGCTTTCAATACTTGGTCAGCGCTATTTTAGTTTCATTTCTTGAATTGAATTACTGCAACCTTTTGATAACATTCGAATTCATTGAGATGCACCTGCACATATAAGGTGCTCAGTGTCATTCACACTGCTAAACACCATCATGGTAACACACATTAACTAAAGTAATGTAATATTATTTATCTAACTCTAATTTCTAATGAGAAAAACAAAAAAACTGCAGTGTCATGCAGTGGATTAGATTTTTTTTGTGAAAGTCCATTTATTGTTATTTATTATATATTTATGACAAATACTGTTAACCAGGTTACAGATTTTCACTGTAGCATTGTTTTTTTACCATTAAAATCACAGAAATTTGTTACAGTGTGATCAATTAACACATTTACATGTAAAGATATCAAAGACCCAAGGTTACTAATATCAAATCACAGTCAGATCTTGAGTTTCTGGAACCAAGTGAAGCAGTCAAGAGATCCACTCTAGATTGTGCGATGAGACAGTTTACCTTATAGTGTTTAGGAATACGTATTTCATGCAGTAGGAGGTTATGAAAATGTGTGAAGAAAGCCGCACAAATCTGGGAAGAAACACACACACACACATATTTACAATTGATCCAAACCATGAGGCTACCCTCTCTACTCTTAATCCTCTTTGCTTTGTGATCTTTTTATCTGGAGTCTTACGGATGGCAGAGCAGAGTGAGGAAAGAAGACCTCTCTGCCACAGTCTCAGGGAGACTCTGAATCTTTGGGATTGCTGTATAACAGCTCGGAAGAAACTGTTTTACAGCATATTGTGCAACAAACAATGTGCCTACAGAGAAATCTCTCTCTCAGACACACACACACACACACAAACACAATATATTAGTATTGATGGTTTACAAGGACTCTCAATAGGCATAATGTATTTTATACAGTAAAAACTGCTTATTATATCACCCTACTCCTAAACCCAATTAGCCTGTGGCAAGGCTAATTTTAAATGTCAAAAGATCCTGTTAAGGGCGCCACGGTGGCGTAGTGAGTAGCACGTTCACCTCACAGCAAGAAGGTTGCTGGTTCGAGCCCCGGCTGGGTCAGTTGGCATTTCTGTGTGGAGTTTGCATGTTCTCCCCGTGGTTGCGTGGGTTTCCTCCGGGTGCTCCGGTTTCCCCCACAGTCCAAAGACATGTGATATAGGTGAATTGGGTAGGCTAAATTGTCCGTAGTGTATGTGTGTGTATGGATGTTTCCCAGAGATGGGTTGCGGCTGGAAGGGCATCCGCTGCGTAAAAAAATATGCGGGATAAGTTAACGGTTGATTCCGCTGTGGCGACCCCGGATTAATAAAGGGACTAAGCCGACAAGAAAATGAATGAATGAATGAAAAGATCCTGTTAAGTGATTTTTATGCATTTGAATTATGAGGACACAATGCATGTCCTCATAAACCACATTAATAGAGTACAACTAGTTCATACCCACGTCATATAAACGTCTGTCCTTGTAAACTACTAAAATCAGTGCAAACACACGCACACATAGACATGCTTTGGCATCATACCCCTGGGAAAACATGCACCTCGCTGACTTATGTGTATTATTCGTGTATTTGTGAAGGTTGGCACACATGAACACGCACACACCTCGCTAACTTTGTGATGCCCCTTCTCCTCCTAATGCCACTCAACAGTTTCACCTCGCTCAGCAGCCCCAATGAGGGTTATGGGATGTAAAGTTCTCTGACGGGGTGTCATTTGCTTGTCGGCTTACAGATAAGCATCACTGAGCATATACTGTGTAACCATAACACCAGAGATAAGAGACTGGGAGAAGGAGAAAGTGAGAGAAAACTGTGGATTAGTAAGATGCTTTCCCTCTGCAGTAGGTTTGTGTGTTTGTTCTGTAAGTCAAAAGTTGTTATACTGTATTGAATGCTGGTCATTTTGTGGGGCATGTCTTTAGATTAAGTTATTTGGAATTGAATAAGTTAAAGGGATAGTTCACACAAAAAGTCAGTTCACTCACTATTTGCAAGTGGTTATAAACCTTAATGAGTTTGTTTTTTTTCCCGGCTGAACACAAATGAACATATCTTGAAGAAAGCTGAACACTTATATCCACCTACTTCACCCGCTTTGAATGTTATTACTCGATTAAATGGGTGTTATGAGTGGTTATCATCTGATAGATATGAGCCAGTAGGGGCCTTATAGATATGAGCCAGAAGGCTGTTCTCATCCATCCACATGGTTCAGCTATATTAATAGAGAAGACTCCAGATCTGTTTTAGTGTGATGGTTAGGTTTAGGGTTGGGGTAGGGGTAGGGGTAGACATTAATGAAATTCAATTATTGGGAAATTTAATGAATAATATAAATAATTCTCGTTAACTTCCGGCCACAATCATATGTGATCAATAGCTAATTTACCAAGTGGATGGATGATAACAGCCTTCTGAGCCTATCAGTACAAATCAGCTGATAACCACTGATAACGCCCATTTAATCGAGTGATAACATTCGAACATCGGCTGCCAACTTTAATAGTAGGGAAAAACAGTTACTGTGGAAGTTAATGGTTACAGGTTTTAAACTCTATTTTCAAAAATATTTCTTCATTGTTCAACAGAAGAACGAAATTCAGCAAGTAACCGGTGCATTAAATTTAATTTTGGGTGAACTATCCCTTTAATTAGCCTTTTATAGAGAGCTTTGCAGATGTGTCACAAGGGTTCTCCTCACTCACCACAGAGTAACACTGCTGGTGTGCTCACTATACATCAACTATATGTGGAGAGGAGAAGGCTAAATCAATGGTTGTAAATCATTAGGAGGCCATGACTGATTGGTGCCCATGGAAGAAATTTGGCCAGGACACCAGGGTTACACCTCTACTCTTCATGAGAAGTAGCATGGGATTTTTAATGACCACAGAGAGCCAAACCCTTGGTTAACATCTCATCTAATGGATGGTGCTTTTACAGTATAGGGTCTCCATCACTATGTTTGGACGTTGGAAGCCACCCAGTTCGTTAAGTAATTACCCACTGCAGGACATTAACATCACTTTCAGCAGAAACCTACAGGAGGTTTCTTATCAAGATATTGACCAGGCTGGACCTTGTCTAGCTTTACATAGGCACAGCCAGTCATGGTGGCTAAAGGGGGATATGGCTTTGGTGATTTAAAATGCTTTCAACGTCAGAGTAAGGGATGATTTGTGATTGAATGATTTACTTTTCTGATTCTTTTGTCATTTCCTTTGTCTTAAAGAGATAGTTGACCCAAAAACAAAGCAAAAAAATATGGGTACCACTTTAGTTTGTCACATTTCATGATAATAACAACTGGCTAATTTACCTGCCTATTATTAAGATACCAACTGTTCATTAGTAGTTATAAAGTATATGATCTTATTCTGCATCCCAAATCCTACCCAAAACCCAAACCCAACTACTTTATTAACTATTTATAATAATAAGCTAATTAGCATTTTAATAAGCTAGTAGTGTTATTTAATGGCTTGTTAGTACTGTCAATAGTGACTTAAAATGAAGTGTTACTAGGCATTAGCCGGTATAAGATTCTGACCGTATGATTAATTTGGATAAAAACATCAGTTTTTCGGTATAGTGTTTACTGCTCAAAAATATCTTCTTTTTAAATGTCTAGGTAAAAAAAAAAAACAAGAATGTTTTTTCCTTTTGAACACAACATATTTTATTCTGAGAAACATTTAAAGTATTATGGAACAGTAAACATGTCAGGCTAAATAATTCAAATAAACCATTGACTTCTGCTGTCTTCATTATTTTCAAAAGCAGAATTTAAAATGGCATCTTTAGATATTTTTTCTGCTAGAGCTAATGCTGCCCTAAAAAATCTTACATATATCATAGGAATAGTGTAGCAGGTTTTTGGCAGTATACATTGGTGGTATACATTGAAAATGGTTATCATCCCACCCAAGTGTTACCAAAAAATGTTCTTACCAACTTACTGAAACAAATAGAATTTGACATTGAGTCCATTTAAAAACAGCATCAGTAATATTCAAAGTTTTTTTTAATGACAAATTTGCACCACTTTAAATTTAAATTCAAGACAAGTTAAATTTATAATGGCGTCATGACATGAATCATGTTAATCACTGTTTTATGACAAATTATGTTGTCATGGTTATGTCAAGTTGTCATAACAAAGACAGGTTATGATGCATTTGTTCATGTAAAGTTATTACAACAAAGAAATATCAAACAATGCAGCTAGGATAGTTACCTGCTCATGTGCTTCTGTTCACATAACTTCAATTCTCTTTCACCTGCACTGGCTCCCTGTTCAGTAACTCCCTATTCACATGGGCCTTCGGCGTCAACGCTTGACGAAGGGCGTGTCTGAAGTTTGACGCTGACGCGATCGTCATAGTAGCATCAGCCAATGAAATTTTGATCGGAGCTCAGCAACTCTCCGGTATGAATCCCGGTGTGTATATATATATAGCGATTTGTCATAAAGGACCGGGTGATTTCCGACCGCAATGAGTTTATCCTACATTTTAAAATGTCTCCTCTGTTTACCGCTATCAAACTGTATGGATGGTATTGGCTACTCTTAGAGCTGGGATATTTATAAAGCGATCTGATTGGCTGACGCTTCCGCTGGCGCTTTAAAAGTTGAGGATTTCTCAACTTCTGCAGCGAGCAACGCGGCTGAAGCGGTGCCGACAGATCCACAATGCAGTTTGGCAACGCCTGACATCACCCATTCAAAGTCAATGGGAAGCGTCGCACTCCTTTGCACTCACTGAGATCATCTTCTGCTGAATTGTTATCTGTTCCAATCTTTAAGATGAAGCCATTTGGTGGCAGTGCTTTTAATTGTACAATGTTACAGAACTCCCTGCCTTTGCACTTTTGTCAGGTGGACTCTATTTCCAATTTTAAATCTTAGATAAACCTTTTTTTGTTCAGGATAGCGTTTAATGTTTTGCTGGTTTATTATAATGTCTATTGCTTTTCCTGCTTATATTTTTATGATGTGCTTGGGATATATAAGCATGCATGCGATCTCACATGTCATGTCATGAATATAAAGGTTTCATGAATACCTCTTTAAGTAAAAAAAATATTACAGTTGCTTTGAACCAATCAGCTTTGTGTCAGTCAATGAGTCAACTTCATCAATTGACCACAAAATGTTTGCATTCAGAACAACTTCCAACCCAAACAAATGTATCAGAAATAAACCATTTTTATAGTGTGCAACTTATGGCTCACTTAGAAGCTCTGATAGTGATAGCATGCAAAGCAATTGCAAATTCATAAGCAGCCAAACTGGCTAGTGATTTGATATTCATTGCCTACCCCGGTTGATATCCACCTACATTTGGTAGGAGTTGATTTTCTTGATTGTGTTTACTGAAATTGCACAGAAAGTATTGCCAGCTCAACGTAAACAAAGTGTGACAGATTGAGCAGTCACATTGTATTCGTGTCGTCTGATCAATCCATAAAGAGTGAATTTGCTGCCAGTGATGCTTTCTGAACTGATGTGAGTGTCCATTTCAGACAGTTATAGATGAGGTAAGGATGGCCTCTGTGGTTGCGGTGTGGTGTGTAGAAGATTGAATTTCTTTAATTGTCTCAGAAAGTCAATCCTCTGGGTCGTGTTTTCGTTTACTGTAGAGGCAGTGATTGCCTCCCACTCGAGGCACGGTGAAATTATGGGTCCTATCAACCTGGAGCTGTGTTTAAGTGAAGACGGTGTTAAAAGGTCATTATAATGGCTTCAGTTTCAACAGTGTTTGACAGGCCACCTAAAGGCAGCTTTTGCAGACCAGTGTGCATTGGAAGAGCTTAAAAGGTCTTGTGGGGTGATCATGTTTTTTTCTTAATTACTATTATTTTTATTGTCATTAATACATACAACTATTGTGTAGTAATACATTTGTTGATTTATTTGTGCTAAACTGAACCTTTATTTTTGATGAGCTGTCATGAAGATGTTTGAGCTTCAGTGTGTACATGATATGACAATTGCTTGATGAGGAGATCAGGAGAAGTTCATATGTTCACATCATCATTACATTCACGCGTATGAGTTTTGGGTTTTAACTTCAAGCATTTAAAGTACCCATTGGTTTTTCATTAGTTCTTGCTTTTCCTGGGTATTAAAGGTGCAGTAGGTGATCTGCCACAATTACTAATCTGCTTAAGATGCTTAAATCTCTGAAACATAGTCCCTCCCCTGCCGTCCAAAACCACGCCTCCTGAGAATACGAGAGCGCGCAGTTTAAAGATGACAGAAGAACCCTCTCTCATGTGTTGAGCTAAAGTGACGAAGTAGCATGGTGAACAATATAGGCAGAGCGTCACAGATCGTCATTGTTCAAAAACTCAAATATTAAAACTTAAATGTTATTACTTAGTTTTTAAAGTAACGTGTTTCTTTATTCATTACTTAGACAAGTAATATTATTACGTAACTTGCATTACTTGTCACCCCCAACACTGCATGTTGGTAATATCCATATGATGTTGTGTTAATATACATGAATGTTGTTGCTCAGATCGCTGCAGAACTACACATATGGCACTTTATGAAACTATATATCCCATCAGACACCTCACACACACCAGTTCCGCATCACCCGATTACTTGCACACTGCTGTAGCTCATGAAGACTGATTACATGCACTATATATACACCTCACATTCACATACACATTGCTGGGTCTTGTTTCCCTGTGAGCATTACCAAGCATTATTCCTTGTCTAGCCTTTCCGTGTTTTTGATCTCTGTTTTGTTTATTGTTCCTGTTGTTTTGCCACCTGACCATTCGCCTATGATTCTGACTACACTCTTGGATTTCCTGTATGCGTCTTTTTGCCTGTTTTGACGGCCTGACTAATCTCTGAAAGGGCACCCTTTTTACTGCTTTTACAAGATATAAGATAAGACTGTGAATGAAGCAGAATGTGTCTATAAAGTTACAGCTCAAAATACCCATCAGATTATTTATTATAAATGTAGAATCCGCCCATTTCAGATAAACAGGTGTCAGTGATAGAGACAGTCACGGATAAAGCTGAAATAAGGTCACTAGTCAAAAATACTAAGTAGGTTTATTTGATATATTTGTGGTGGAGTCTGTTCAAGCCTTTATGAAATTACAAAATCTTTGGTCTTCATTACAAACATGCACTGGTTTAAAAACGTTTTAAACTTATAAATTAATTATTGAGGTTAACCTGATCATAGAGATTTGTAACGTATGTTTTAATACGAGGTTCTTTGCAAAAATGTTCTGTGGACGTTATTATAGAAACATGGCACCTGTCAATCAATTATATGGGTGGGGAAAACCACTCTCCTACTTCACATTGTGGTGGGCCTCAAAATCACTGAGATTTGGATCCTATTTTAATGTCAGGAAATAAAAAAAAAGAGACTTGTTGGGTTTCTATCATTCCAATATAACAGTGGACTCACTCCAAATACACACAGTTCTGTCCAAACAGCTTACAAAAGTTGATTTTCATCATAGGTGACCTTTAAATAAACTGCATGTAGATCCTCACCTCTTTTGCCCTCGACCTTATGTTACAAATGTTTTATATATTCTACAGAATATTCTATTATTCCATAGTCATTAAGCCACAACCTATTGTACAAAACTTGTTTTATTTATACAATAAATTCGTATTTGCAGCCTCCGTTGTTTATATAAAAAAAACAATATGTTGCATGCTGGTACTCAATTGTTTTCTCTTTATTCATGATCAGTTGATGTGGATTGCATGGCTGCATGCTGCCACATACAGTTTACGTGTGCTATTGAAGGGTGCACAGTAACAGCTGACAGCTCAGGAACGTTTGTTACCTGTAAGTGAGTGACATTTTAGTTCATAGCAAAATGCTGAAGTTAAATAGGACACTTAATGCTTAATGTTTTCCTGTATTTTACTCTGTAAGTCAGCATCATCTTTATTAAATTTTTGATGGTACATGCAAAGCCTCATCATATTTTCAGTGCTCTGGTATAAGTGATGTTCTTTAGTCAGTTATCTCTTCAGTAATTGGTTAAAGCCGCCAGTGTGGCTGCAGCTTACAGAGAGAAAAAAGTTTTTATCTGAAGTGGTGATCGTGAGAGCGGCAGGACTTTGGGTGCATTATCACTCTTGCACACCTCCTCTCCACCAGTAGTGAAAACACTTGTGTTTTACAACTTGCCACATTCCTTCCACTGCAAATTAAATAGACCCTTGTGACTGCCAAATCTTTAAGAGAATGTGTTTTTTCAATGCTATCCCATGGCACATTTTTTTCTTTTTATCATTTAGTGGCTAATTTGTATCAATTCATATGATCTCATTTGTACGTTTTAGTACTATTTGCTCATCCCCTGATGACGGTTAGGTTTAGAGGTGGGGTTATGTGCCTCACCTGCTTTTAAAAATCGTACATTTTTAATCGTAACTGAACAAATTCATACACGCTACACTAAACTGAAAAAAAGTTAAATGTTTCCTCTTGATTTTTTTCCCTCATGAGGCTGATTTTTCTCACACATTTGAACCACGTCAGACAGAAGCATCAACAGATTTCATATGTCTTTCATAATTAAAGTCTGCATCGTATAACAACTTGTGATGCACAAATCTTCTGCAACCCACCTGTTGAGAAACATCATTGCTAAAAGGAGGGTTTACTCAAAAATGAAATTTCTGTCATCATTTACTCTTATGGTTTCCAAACTGAATTTACGTCTTTTGCTCTCACAAAAAAAAAAAAAAAAAAAAAAAAAAAAAAAAAAAAAATTATTGTGAGTTTTAACCATATAGTTAATTAATTTTCATCTTCTTCAGTATTCTGCATACAGCTTTGGACAAACATTAGAGGTAATAAATATATAGAATTAACATTTTGGAATGAGCAATACTTTCTACTGAACCTGAAATATTATTGTGAAATGTTTTTATGTTACATAATCTTCACCGTTATGTACAGATAGCATTTGAAAGTTTAACAAGGTACTAAAGTTCATTAAAAATTAAATAACTACAGTGTTTGCTTTTAATTATTATTATTATTATAATTATTATTATTATTATTATATATTTTTAAATTATTTTTAAAAATTCTGTTAATTAACAGTTTTCTCATTTTGGGATTCACAAATGTTTTCCACTTAAGATCATGATTTTTTTTATGTGACCTTGATCTCTGCTCTGTCGACTTTTGATGTTGAAAATTCACTGATAGTTTTAATGTTTAACAAAGTGACTTTTATTGACATTTTAGTGGTTTAATGTATAAGAAATAGTATTAGTAGTAATTTACAACAAAGTAAACTCCCAAAAGTCTTTGCATTGTCCTCTATTTATCAGGTACTGTATGTACATTTAAACTAAATTTGATTAATTTGCAATATTTAATTTGATTTAATTCATTCATTTCAATTAGCTTTTAACAAAAAAACAAACAAACAAAAAATTCCATTAGATTTGAAATATCAATCTCTAAACCGTTCCCATAATACTTCCTCTCTTCTCAGATGGGATGGCGGGCCAAATCAAAGGTTACTGTGGGCCCTAGTTTGGGCATCTCTGCTTTATTATTAATCTCTGCTTAACTATTAAAAATGTTATTGAAAGTCACTTTTTCAAACATTTTAGGGTTAAAAGTTGTTGGAAGAAAGATCAAGGTCCCATAATGCAATTCAAAAGCATAAACAAACAAGGAAAAATCTAAAATAAAACATGAATCACAAAATACGGAAGACAGCTAATTTACAGGTATATTTTTTTTACAGTGTATCCAAAAAATTAGGGAATGTTCTAAAGATCTTTAATTCTGCTGGGAGTCTCGCATTTAGAAACTTGATTTAAGTTTTGTCTTATAATATAGGTCCACCTCCATCCCTTTTTGAGTTGGTGTTGAAAATTCTCTGCTAAATCCTACAGTATATTCATCTCATTCTCTTGTTATTCTGCCTCAAGGTTTGATATGGTGGGCAGAGTTATTGATCGGAGATGAGTGTGTTTGTGTGAACCGAGCACAGACATTGTTTCAGTAAATGTGAACAGAATGTGCCAGAAATTGCAGACTCCCATTCAAGCGATGATTCGAAACTGAAGACCTTGACAATGGAAAAGCATACATTCCTCCCACATCTTACACACGTTGCAGACTCCAGCGTGTGATTTCTCATCATGTGGCAACAGTAAATCTTGTTTTTGGAATTCCATTTCTGGTGGCCCCTTCTCAGTGGCCATCAAGCCACAAATATTTCTGTAATGTGACCAAAAGGGATTAAACCTGTCAACCTGATGAATGCCTCTGCTCGGATGTGTAATGAAATGCACCCTGGACATGATTTGGACTTGATCTCGTCTCTCACTGGGTGTTTTTCTTGGATGCTCATTAAGAAAAGTGTAGTTCAGGTATATTTTTCAGTTCAAGCTTACTTGTATAGCACTTTTCACAATAATTAGCATAAAAAAGAGGCATTACAAAATGTGCACATCATTACATTACAGTCATGATGATAAAAGTTAAGGGACTCTATTTTAATGATCTAAGCAGAAAGTCTAAAGTGCAAAAATTGCTATTTAAACAATGTGCCACAAAACGTGAAAAATACTGTTGCGCTGGTCTGAAAATAGCAACAAATCGTGCCAAACACGTCTTGCGCCTTACTGTGCCAGGTGTATGATAGGACCCAAGGAGTTGTGTAAAAGGTTGGTTGGCATCATTTAAACGTAGATAACATGCAGTTATACAGTATATAGTGTCTTTCCAAAAAAAATAATACTTACATGTAATAGTATCTTCTGTGGGTGACGAAGTGGCACAGTAGGTAGTGCTGTCGCCTCAGAGCAAGAAGGTCGCTGGTTCAAGCCTCGGCTGGGCCAGTTGCCATTTCTGTGTGGAGTTTGCATATTCTCCCTGCATTCGCGTGGGTTTTCTCCGGGTGCTCCGGTTTCCCCCACAGTCCAAAGACATGGTACAGGTGAATTGGGTAAGCTAAATTGTCCGTAGTGTATGAATGTGTATGGATGTTTCCCAGAGATGGGTTGCGGCTGCGTAAAAATGTGCTGGAGAAGTTGGTGGTTCATTCCGCTGTGGCGACCCCAGAGTAATAAAGGGACTAAGCCGAAAAGAAAATGAATGAATGAATGAGTATCTTCTGTGAAGTGTATTAGTGCATTAAGTGTTT
The DNA here is from genome assembly GCA_903798035.1 of Danio albolineatus. Lineage (NCBI taxonomy): Eukaryota > Metazoa > Chordata > Actinopteri > Cypriniformes > Danionidae > Danio > Danio albolineatus. The sequence goes on along the minus strand of CAIGQQ010037820.1, from coordinate 5,287,853 downwards.
GTTGTCATCGGAGATCTCAGATGTTGGCATCTTCTCTCCAAGTCCTCCGAGGGTTGGCATATATTTGTGTGCGTGTGTCTCTGTTTCATGTGTGTATCTTGTAGTAATGTAACAGAACACAAATCTCAGGGTACGGATCACATTACGTTTTTGGGGTCACAATTAGGACCCTTTTTCAGATCAGCAAAAAAAGGGAGGAGACAAATATAATTTGCTTTCCATTTATTACAAGAACTGTACTGCAAGAAAAGTTTGGTTGTAACAAACAGAACGTAGAGCCTGTAATTTTAATGCAAATACAATTAAGAAATAAAACCAGCTGAATAAAAGAAATTGTAAAAATATTTATTACTGTGAATAATGATCTTCATTACTCTTGCTGATAATGCTAAATGTATAAATCTAACATTAACAATAAACATGTGTTGTACAAATTTTTGTCTCATTTTCAATTAATGATTTAGTAACTCATTAAAAAAAAACTTAGTTTCATTACTAGATGAATCATTTTTGAAGAATTATTCAGTGGCGTATTTTTGATGGCTGGTTTTTGCCACCTATTGGTTAAATAATGCAATTGCTAAAACTTTGAGCATCAGGTTAAAGGCATATGGCCGTGAATTTAATCTTTATCATAAAAATCAGTGTTTATATTAAGTATAAAGTATAGTATAAGTATAGTAAGTATAGACTGTTGTCCCTGTACTTCTGTGTTATTTGATTGTAACTTTGTAACTAACTGAAAAGGCAAAAAAATAAACTGAATCTCTTTCACGATCAAAGGAAGATTTGAAAACAGCGGTTCGAAGGATTAATAAACATGCAAATCATCATTCATCATTTAGGTTGCGTGGGTGTTTGAACTGAAATCCTGATCTTTTAATAAATAATTGTGCAGCTATACACACTAAACATTAATGCAGGCTAAACATATAGTGACAGAAATCACCTTTAATAACCTAAGAAAGCATTAAGGTGCCGCCATAACTTCTTCTGTCGTCATTATATTTTACAGGGAAACCAAAGTGTTTTCAATGTGATTTGAAGGATGTAGGAGGTGATCTCTCTGATATCGTTACAAATGCAGGAGTAATCTACAAGTAAATAAAAAAAAAAGTTAGTAATCCACGAGTCACGTGTGTTTTGAACCATGGATTGTGATCCATATGGATCATGGATCAAACATTATGTGTTGTACTAGTACCCAACTAGTTCTAGTGCCAAATGTCCCCCCAAGTGTAGCAATACCAGTAAATTTTGATTTAGGAACAGGGCTGGGGTAGGGGGATATGACAGTACAGTATAAAAATCATTAATCATTAAGTCCCCATAAAGCCAGCTGTACAAGTGTGTGTGCGTTTGTGTGTGTTTGTGCATGCGTGCACTTTTAAAATGACTCCATATTGGCCAATTACTTGCTCCTTTGTGCTTTTTTTTGTGGAAGAATGGTTATCACCATCCTCTCAAAGACTTTAGGGAGTTAATGAGACCCTAGAAGATAACATGTTCGAAGTGTTGACCACTTATGGACTAACAAGTGGTATTTTTCGTGAAACTCCTGGTGAATAACATTGAAATGGACGTTTGGATTGTTTCCAATGCACTAGGAAAGGCTAGATGTCAGACTAACTGCTAAAGGAGACAAAACTTTTGTAGATGGGGATAAAATTAGCTGTGTTTCCATGATATTTTTGAAACTGCTGTATGGCTTTCTTATAAGACAAGACTGAGCTGTAACAAAATGGTAATGGTAATGCTTTTTGTTCTGCCAATCCTGGGCCAAACAGTGCTTAATACACAAAGTTTGACAAGACAATTAGTATACATTGATGGATGGCTTGCTTTGTAGACACTTGTGTTAAGACTGATGACTTTGTATAGAAAGATAATATTAATTGTGGATCACTGCATGGATTGACCCATCAAAATGCACAAAGCAGGGAAAAAAGGCAGAAAATGATATTGATCCAAGAGGTACATTTCGATACTCGTGGGTTTTGTGATTGATGTTTTTTTAATCTCATCTAGTTCACTTGCATTAAAGGAGATCTTGTGCTGGTGTAAAGCACCTGTCCTTTATCATTTGCTCTTAAAATCCGTGTATTTTCTTTTTCTGACTTCTTAGCATGGGATCAAATTTTTTTCAAAGATAAGCTTCAAAGCTACTTCAAGATTACTCAACTTCAGATGAGCGTTTCGCCCGTCAGCATTAAAGGTTTCACACTCGCTACAAATCTGTGGTTAATCTGCAGCCTATGACCCCACATTCCATGATAAAAAAATAACAGATTAAACAATGAAATAGAATGAGAGAGAGAAAGCAAAGAGCAAGCTCAAGACTTGCACTTTCCTAAAGCCATTTTGTAGGATAATGGTATTATAGGATGTGCATGTCTTGATTTTTTGTGTTTAATAACACGGTAAAAGATGCAGTGTAGCTCTAATATACTAGTTGTAATTTAAAATCTTTATACAACAAATTGTTAAGAAAAGGTGTAAGGAAAACGTGATTTTTATTGACAGTTGTAATATTTGAAGTCACATACACTCCCTGACAAAAGCCTTGTCGTCGACCCTTGTTGTAAGAGTGAGTTGATTCTTTGGAAAAGTAGCAGAAGATAGATATTTCTGATGAATCATCTGTTGACTGCATCTCAATCATCACAAATCCTGCAGAAGACCTATTGGAGCCCACATGGACCCAAAATTCTCACAGAGATCAGTCAAGTTTGGTAAAGGAAAAATCATGGTTTGGGGTGACATTCAGTATGGGGGTGTGCGAGAGATCTGCAGAGTGGATGGCTACATCAACAGCCTGAGGTATCAAGACATTTGTGCTGCCCATTACATTACAAACCACAGGAGAGGACACATTCTTCAGCAGGATAGCGCTACTTCTCATACTTCAGCCTCCACCTCAAAGTTTATGAAAGCAAAGAAGGTCAAGGGGATCCGAGATTTGCCAGCCCAGTCACCAGACATGAACATTATTGAACATGTCTGAGGTAAGATGGAGGAAGAGGCATTGAAGATGAATCCAAAGAATCTTGATGAACCCTGGGAGTCCTGCAAGAACACTTTCTTTGTCATTCCAGATGCCTTTATTAATGAGTTATTTGAGTCATTGCAGAGATGTATAGATGCAGTGGCCCAAGCTCATGGGAGTCATACACAATATTACTTGTTTTTCCACTGCACCATGACTTTATATTGTATACTGTACAATATTTCTGTTAAGTGACAAGACTTTAGTCTAAGCAAAGTCAGACCTTACTGTCCTAAGTGAATAATTAAAAATCAAGACATGATCATGTTTTATTTTGGTAAATTAAGTGTAATCTAGAGGCCTTTGCCTTTCATATAAGCCACTTCTGCTACTGAATGATTAACTAGACATGACTTCTTATACAACATGTTGTTTCAAACCTGTAATATTGTAACAAACTGAAAAATGTGTAACCTGTTAATTAATGGATATCTTTCACAGTGTTTAAATCTCAATCTAGCATGTTCCTTTTAATTCATTTAGTTCGGAAAGAAAAATCTTATTATGGTTAGAAAAAATTAGTCTATTGTCTTATATGTAATTTAGATGTAATAATATATAATAAACAATTAATGAACCTTATAATCTAATAAACATAATTTTAAATTGTTGAATTTTTTTACTGAACAGGATAAACTGAAATACTGAATTAGAAAATGTTTCTCGTGGTCCTCCAAGACAAAATAAGGTCATTTTCATGGGGGGAAACCAACTTCACTGTTACGAAACATATTTAAAATAGGACGAACAGGAAGAGTAATAAAGACAGCAGCTTGCGTGAAGGCGGCAGTGTGGTTGGAGAGGTCACTGAAGCGTACAGCAACTCTGTCTATTTTCTTCCCTCCTCGCTAGGATTGATTCACTAAAGAGACTATAAATGGGATATAAATATTTAAAGAGGTGCAAATGGTTACTCCAAACAAAATATTTAGCTTTTGGGAAGTCGCAGAGTAAATTCTTTCTCCTCTTTTTTTATGTGCGTGCACCAAATGTTCATGCAGTTTGCCTTGTTCTGCACTCCCTGTCTCTTCCGAATGCATCTCTTTGATGTGAACTGCTTCATTTTGGGTGACACCACAGAGCTAAGAAGAACTCGCCTCTAATCCATGTTAGAAAGACAGAGCCAGAGGCACAGGGGCAAATTGAATTAGCAGATCATTTGGAAGGATGACAATAATAATACAAAATAATACAAAAAGGAGCTTCTGCTTCTTTTTGTGGCTTTATTATTAGTTCTTTTTTTTTTTTCTTTTCTGCAAATATTTTTTCAAGTGCAGTTTAACGGAGAGAACTTTTTTCCCAACCCAGGCTCATTCTGAAAATGTACCCTTGTATATATTTCTAGAGAGCATGAAATACGTCCCAGGAGGTAATTTTTCTTTTGCAGGCCCGTGTGTACGTGTAACGCGGGGATGTCACACTGACAACTGAGGTGTGGATCCAAATGCAGGTTTATTAGCGGTGTTAGAATAGCAAAGGTCAACAGGAGTAAACAGATGCTTACACACAGTCCAGAATCGTAATCGGGAACAGGCAAGGAGTCAAAAGGCTGGCGGCAGGCAGGGATAAGCAGATTAGCAAGCGAAGGTAGAAACACAGGAAATCAAGACCAAGGAAATGCGCAGTAATGTCACATAAAGCCATACCTGTCAACCCTCCCGTATTTCCCGGGATTCTCCCGTATTTTACAGTTCTATCCCGCTATCATCTCATAAAGGTATTTTCCCGTATTTCTCCCGTATTTTCAGTCGTTCTCCGACGGGTGTCAATAAACATTAAAGAGCCGGTCCTCCCTATTCGCAACCCACCGAACCACCAGGGGCCGCCCTTGCTCTTAATTCTGTTGGAATCTGTGCTTTCGGTTTTTTTAGGCGTGAAACACTCTGAAATAAGCATAAAAACGGCAGGATTCCCTTTCCTTTTCATTACAGGTGCCGTCGCTCCTCCTATACAATCCTCAAAACAGTCATAAAGTGGTGCGTGACTTTCAGCTGACGTGTCCATAGTGATAAACAGCCGCTGTTTCCCAAACGGATTCTGTACACTCGATTAGAAGCAGAGCGAAAGTGGATACTGGGTTGTGTTTGTGTTTGAACAGACATATACACATAATCAATAATAATAACATCTAAAGATGTCGATCTTGATGGTTTTTTTTTTTTCAAACACAATTAATTTTGTCCTAAATGAGCATAAAACGTTAGGAAAGCAATCAAATGCTTTCATTATAACGATATATGTAAACTTCTGTTATTTATAACAGTGACACCTTTCTTATTTAATGTAGTCAAACAAAAAATCATAATAAATTAGATTTTCACATCCCAATGTTGACAGGTATGCATAAAGCAAACAAGACTCCGCAAAAGTGTGTGTGTGTGTCTGTGCAGTTTAAATAGTCTGTGAATCAGTGGTACTGTAAGTGGCTTCAGATGTGAGTCTCTAATCAGTGGTGACTTGGAGCAGGTAAGTGTATGTGTTGCATAACTGGGGATGTAGTCCATAACCAGGCGGATTTGTAGTTCTTGTGTGATGTGTGTGTACCAGCGATCTCTGGAAGTTAGATCGCTGGTGATCGTGACAGTACGCTTTTTCAAATCTCAGATTTCTCTCACGAGTGCCATTTGCGCCTTCTGTTTTTGCATAAATCTGCTGTTCTTGCTGTCAACTGACTGACTGACCAACCAACTAGGCGTCATACTGCTTTAAAGACGTGCACTCCAGAAATGTATATGGGGTACGTTTTCACAATGAGCCTGTGTTGTTTTTCTCAACACATTTTTATACGTAATAAGACATTAAAACTATTTGTAAGAACTTTTTTTTTTGCTATGATGGCAGTACAGACCATTTTAAGAGTTATTTTGCAAGACACTATTGTTCTTTAAGTGAGCTTAAAATTCTTAAGACGTGAGCAGTTTGAATAGGCAAATATAGACAATAAGGCAAGTCACTGGACAGCAGTAGTTTGTTCTGAAGTCAATTACAAAAATATGTCATACACTTTGTCTTAACAACACGCAACCCGACAAGATTTCAGCAACAAGCAATTTGGATATCTGCTACATCAGTGGTTCTCACGCTTTTTTCACCAAGTACCACCTCAGAAAAAAAATTGTCTCTCCAAGTACCACCAGAGTAACCAGTATTGAAGTACAGTAGCATAGTACAGTAGGCCTAATTAAGCAGCTACAGCACTGCACAGTTTAAAAACAAAGCAGATTATTCTTCAAATTAAGAATCTTTATTATTGTCAGCCACTTAAATAAAAGGTTTAGCCTATTAAAATTAATTTACTGATCACATCGATGTTATCGTGTGCGTCAAAGGGTTAAAAGTCTGTTCATTTTTACTTTAATTATTTAGAGATTCCTCCGCGTACCACTAGAAGGAAGCTTGTGTACCAATAGTGGTACATGTCATGACATGACAGAACATTTAAATTCCAGCCACTGCACTCCCAATGAAATGGTAAAAGCTTTAAATCTAATTAATAGCTATTAGACCTCATTATTAATAGGCTACTGAGTGACTGGTTTGCACTGAATCACAATTCTGAAATCATTTTCAGACTGTCTGCTAATTATTTTATTTTCAAGATCTAAGGTGATCTACAGTATCTGCTGCTGCTTTCAGGAGTAAGGCAATAAATGTCATGTAAAATGGTATTTTAACTGACATTGAGACCGTTTAACACTGAATAAAACCATAAAATCAGTACCCAAGGAGATCTTTGCCATAGTAATACAGTATATGTTGTTGTTCTGCCACGACATCGGGAAATAGAAAGTATTCATTCATTCATTCATTCATTCATTAATTTTCTTGTCGGCTTAGTCCCTTTATTAATCCGGGTTCGCCACAGCGGAATCAACCGCCAACTTATCCAGCATATTTTTTTACGCAGCGGATGCCGTTCCAGTCGCAACCCATCTCTGGGAAACATCCATACACACACTTTCACACTCATACACTACGGACAATTTAGCCTACCCAATTCACCTGTACCGCATGTCTTTGGACTTGTGGGGGAAACCGGAGCACCCGGAGGAAACCCACGCAACCACAGGGAGAACATGCAAACTCCACACAGAAATGCCAACTGACCCAGCCGGGGCTCGAACCAGCGACCTTCTTGCTGTGAGGCGAACGTGCTACTCACTACGCCACCGTGGCGCCAGAAAGTATTCATAAAATAATAATTTTGCACATCGGCGTCAGATTTGATTAAAACAAAAACTAATTTTAACATGAAAAAGATACCTTTCATTGCGTGTTGCAGTGCCATGTGATGTGTTGCTAGGACATGGTGTTAAGGGGGCTGATAATAAAATAATAAATAAAATAGTTTTAAAACACAAGTCCACTTTCTGCTTCTGCACTGAAAGAACTCCTGCATCTTAGTCGACGCTGTTAATTTGCGTAAATGTAAAACTTGTTTATGTGAAATAGGAAAAGCAGTGGGTAAGAGACCGATTTTTGTGTTCCAATGGTCCTGTATTCATTCACTCATTTTTTTTGGCTTAGTCCCTAATTTATCAGGGGCCGCCACAGCGGAATGAATCATCAACTCCTCCGCCATATGTTTTATGCAGTGGATGCTCTTTCAGCTGCAACCCAGTACTGGGAAACGCCGATACACTCTCTCATTCACTCACACACACACACACACACACACACACACACTCATACAATACAGACAATTTAGTTTATTCAATTCACCTGTAGTGCATGTCTTTGGACTGTGAGGGAAACCTGAGCACCCGGAGGAAACCCTCGCCAGCACAGAGAGAACATACAAACTCCACACTTAAATGTCAACTGACCCAACTGGGACTCCAACCAGCGACCTTCTTGCTGTGAGGCAACAGTACTAACCACTGAGCCACCATGCCTCTCTGATCCTGTATTTTGAATTGTAAATCCAGTCATACAACACTGATTATTATTATGCCAGCTAGAGGGCTCTTAGCTTTAAAACATAGCTATCGGTCATAATAAGCAGCTTGCACAAATGACCTGTTTGGTTGTGTTTTTTTAAGCTGAAACTCTCTTCCATCAACAGTTGCTGCTTTTTCAGTCGCAGTGAAGTTTCTGCTCACACTGACAAATTTGATTTGTTCATATCCCTTTTATGATGTCAAACTTTATTCCCTTTAGCAACGCTCCAACAGCGACCCATTGATCACAGCTTCGCTTGCAGGTTAGCGCAAATACTTTTGTGGATTAATACACATTACTTTTTCCCTGCAGGGCTTATTTTATTTAGGCAGTCGCTTGTTTTTCATAGAGCCAAATTTGAGGCCTGACTTTTTCTGTGATGCTGGAAAACAAGCACATGCTGCCTGTCAACTAAACTGGGTCTGTCATTCTGATGCGTCTCAAACAACCTTAACCCCCGACTGAGCCGCAGCACTGTGTGGATTCAGACTGCCGATCACAGAGACTTTCATTCTCCAGCTCTCCGATCCCTCTGTCTGTCACAGCAGAGATGGATGACATCAATGACAAATCACTGATCTGTGCCGACCCCGAGGAACAGTCTCGATTTTTGTGTGTGTGTTTGTGTACAGTACCTTGTATACTTTACATTATGGGGAACAAATGTCGCCACAAGTATAGAAATACCAGTAAATTTTCCACATTTCTTTTGTCCTCATGTGGAAAATGGCTCATAAATTACACAAGATTAAATATTCTAAATGTAAAACTGCCTGTGAGGATTGGGTTTAGGGTTACAGTTGGAGTACATCTATGTTAAGTCCTCATAAAGACATGTGTCGAAGGGATGTGTGTGTGTGTTAAGTGCAGAATCTGGTCGCTGTCTTTTTTTTTTTTTTTTTTTAAATGGCCAAGGTGTGGAGTCATGTGTGTGTGAGTATGTACACTAGTGTGAGCGCCACACCACTATCCTCCGACTGTCACAGATGGAGAATTCAAGGATGTTCTGTCCTCTCCCTGAATTAAATGCTTTTCATTGCCCACAGTGAGAATAGATCAGTTCCGTGGAGAGTGGAGAAGTGGAAGAGAGATCTGTCTACACACTCCAGATATGATGATTCTAATGCGAGACACACATATTAAAGTGTAAAAGGAATCTATATTTTGTTTGTACAGGACCCAATACATACTTTATTACATTTTCAATGATAATTTCAACTAAAATATTTAAGCTTATTTGATCTTTTTATATTGTGAATATTTTTTTACACCTTTATTATTTGGTTTTAATTCATTATTAAAATTGAATGAAATAATAATATTAATATTTTATTTTAATTCATGGCTTCTGTGCTCTTTGTTCTTATTTTCTTTTTATAGTAATTGATGTTTATTTATCTTAAATAAACGTTATTTTATTATTTCATATTTATAATTATTTGGTTAAAAAAAAAAAAAAAAAACTTTCCATTCCATTACCTTGAGCTTTGTGGAACGCTGGGTCTGCCAGGACTTCAGTCTAAAAGCCTTCTCATTATGTTTTACAATTCAACTTGAACATGAATTCATTGTACCTTTAATCTTTACAATCTTTAATTATTCTACAATTAATCTTTGTAATGTAATATATTTAAAGAGACAATTTAAAATAGGGCCGTTTAATTCTACAGTATATAAATTGCTGTTCATTTATCGATTAATTTATTCAAAATTATAGATCTTGATCCATAAAATTTGAGAGCGCTTTATTGTCTGTGTGTGTGTGTGTGTGTGTGTGCTTGCGTTCATGCGTGCGTTCATGCGTGTGTGTGTGTGTAAGAATTATATATTTAATCACATGGCTATGCCCCACCACCCACTACTTCAGCCAACTGATGCACAAAATCATTGAGGAGTCATTTAAAGCATCACACTTCAATGCCAAGAGTCACTCAAGAGTCATTCAGAAATGGCTCAAACTAAATCAATCTGCTCTCTGATGCAAACACCAATTCTGGAGTCAGCTTGATCACATGCACAAGGAGAATTTACTGTCATTTTACTTTGAATGGTCATAAATTAATTCTCAATCAGTCAGTTATCTATCTATCTATCTATCTATCTATCTATCTATCTATCTATCTATCTATCTATCTATCTATCTATCTATCTATCTATCTATCTATCTATCTATCTATCTATCTAGCTATCTATCTATCTATCTATCTATCTATCTATCTATCTATCTATC
>CAIGQQ010037820.1:5260504-5277236 GCA_903798035.1 Danio albolineatus | reverse complement strand
ACATCCATCCATCCATCCATCCATCCATCCATCCATCCATCCATCCATCCATCCATCCATCCATCCATCCATCCATCCTCCCTCACAGCTGAAGTCAGAATTATTAGCCATCGTTATACAATAACTTGCCTAATTACCATATCCTGCCTAGTTAATTAACCTGCTTAAGCCTTTTAATTTTCCAGAGAGGTCTGTATGTGTGAAAGGGGCTTTTGTCCATCACCATAATGTTCACCAGCCAATCAGAATCAAGCAATCAACAGAGCGGTTAAATCACTGTATTTCTTCATGCATTTTTCCATCGTGTAAAGCCTGCCCTTTATGTACAGCATGGATGTTATTACAGTAGATGATTGTTAATTTGTAAGCTGACCATCAAGTCATTATTTTTCTATAGCTTCTAGAGCCATTTAATGTACTTTAAGTCCAGACAGTTTGATTAGGCTGTATCAAGATAAAGATTTATTAGAATTACTCCAGGTATTTGTTGATAGTCAGATTAGGTTGCTTCCTCTGTAAATCTCCCCAAGGTGCTGTGGAGTGTGAGTGAAGCTTTTAGAAGATATTGTTTACTCAGTTGTAAATGTATTCTCCCTCTGCGGTTGGGCAGAAAGGATGGCCAGCGATGCTGTTGAAAGACTGAAACACTTGAAAGGATGAAAGAGAGGAGCTGTTCATCTGCCTTTCAGCTGCTCTTTGTGTGGTGTGGTGTGTGTCTGTGTGGTTGTTGTAAGCTCCTTCAGTAGAGTGAAGGAAAGACAAGGAGAAAGACAGAACGAGTGGCTGTGAGTCTCTCTGTTAGATGTAATTCCTGTCTTGAAGGGTGAATTTCACCACTATACAGAACAACAAAAGAAAATGTGCTTTGCGTAACTGAAATGAGCTTTTCCCATTGTGACACTTTTTTTTTTTTTTTTTTTTTACTGTTGAGCATTATCCATTCATCCAGCGATCCATCCATCTAGCCATCCATCCATCTAATCATCCATCCATTTATCCGATTGACAATACACTTTATGTCTTGAAGGGTGAGTTTAACCCATATACAGAAACAACAAAAGAAAATGTTCCTTGTGTAGTTGAAATAAGCTTTTTGCATTGTGACATTATTTATGTTGACTGTTGAGAACCATCCATCCATCCATTTATCTAGCCATCCATCCATCTTGTCATTTTTCCACCCATCCTTCTTGTCATCCATCCATCATTCCATCATCCATCTAGTCATTCATCCATACATGCATCCATTCATCTATTCATCCATTCATCTAGCCATCCATCCATCTAATCATCCATCTATTCATCAATTCATTCGTTCAGCCACCCACCCACCCACCCACAATATACTTTACATCATCAACTGAAATGTTCATTTCTGTGATGTTTAGACGTTTTTTCTTTTGAGTTTATTTGTAAATGGTCAAGTACACATTTTATTTAACACCATCATAAAACAAAAATTGTTCATGGAATTTATCGATGAACAAATTTAGAGACATACAGATATTTATGGATTCTTTTAGGTTCATAAAATATTGAATTCATTGTTTTATTGATGGGGCCTCACAGTGGCGCAGTGGGTAGCACAATGACCTCGGAGCAAGAAGGTCGCTGGTTCGAGCCTCGGCTGGGTCAGTTGGCATTTTTGTGTGGAGTTTGCATGTTCTCCCTATGTTGGCGTGGGTTTCCTCTGGGAATCCGCTGCGTAAAACACATGCTGGATAAGTTAGCGGTTTGTTCCACTGTGGCGACCCCAGATTAATAAAGGGACTAAACCGACAAGAAAATGAATTAATGTTTAATTGATTGATTTGTTTTTAACCTATTAATCATTTTTTAAAATCGTTTTTAATGAATACATTCACTTATTTCTGACAATCATTTTTTTCTGTTATTTGAACACATCATTCCCTCATTAAGACTGGTTTGATCACAAATCAAATGAACATTGAAAATGCAGTGAAATTTCAAATTAACCATTTGTATCATTGAAAAGTGCCCATTATTAAGGCTCGAAATTATCTTTGAATTAATAAAAATGTTACTGTGTACACTTATAAATGATTGAAATCAGTTTTTAAAATAAAATATGAAGACTTTTGTTTTTAAAAGCTGTGCATATGTAAATATATACACAGTACATTCTAGAAGCTGTCAATACACCAATGTTGACGTTTCAGTGTTTTCAAACTGTACATTCAAAGGTTTTGTATGAATACTAACGAGATCTGCACAGGCATATTTGTGAAATTTGCCCAGAAGTGGTTTGTGTTTGTGCATGTGTGTGCTATATGTGCACACAGACGTGAGATGATGAACATGACCTGAAGTGCAGATCCCCTTGTGAAGTTGCTATTAATGGAATGGGTGTGTTTGGGTCAGGAGAACCTGTCTGAGATAAAAATGTTTGTTCTGGTCTGCCTATATTCTCTCCCCCGCTCTCTCTGTGTCTTTTTGTCAAAGAATAACCTCTTTAAAATTTCATCTTCATTTTCTCTGGGAACACACGGAACAACCGGACGATCTTGGAAAGGTCATCTCAAGCGCTGTCTGTGAAACAGGACCCTATCTACCGAGTCCATTGTATTGAAATGATTTGCGGATAAACGCAGATGGCGGACACACTGAAACACACTACACAGATGCAGACTCTCCACGGCTGCTGGAGTGGAGCCACTAGAGAAGCTGGAGGATTTAGGACAAATTAGCTTGAGAGTGCAGTTCCATAAAAGCTCCAATGATAGTGGCAAGTTCTGCATGTGATTTTATGGACAACGTGCAGGGTAAAGAATACAGACGCAGCAGTTTTCACCAATTTTCACAACAGCCAATACTAGTCTTTCAAGAGCAGCATGGATACTAAATAGTGTGGTTTGGTAATCGATGTGTTTGGAAAATATATCCTTGAAATTTGCTCTCTTCTATTCAATTCAATTCAATTCAATTCAAGTCATCTTTATTTCTATAGCGCCTTCACAATGTAGATTGTGACAAAGCAGCTTAAGATAGAAGTTCTAGTCTGTCTCTGTCAGTTTTCAGAGCTGAAGTTTAGTTCAGTTCAGTGTGGTTTAATTTTCACTGCTGAAAGTCCAAACACTGAAGAGCAAATCCATTGATACCCAGCTCCGCAAGTCCCAAACCACGCAAACCAGTGGCGATAGTGGCAAGGAACAAAACTTCACCAATTGACAAAAGTGAAAAAAACCTAGAGAGAAACCAGGCTCACTTGGGCACAACTATTTCTCCTCTGGCCAAACCACTTCTTCTGCCCTCTGTTGTCTGTTCTGTGTCATTCTCTTTAGTAATCATCAGGTTAAAGCAATGTCCATTTCCAATAAGATCTGGGGGATTAATCAATTTTGTCTGTAAATTCGGTTCTAGTAAACCTCCAGCACGCATGCTCAGAGGAACAGCATTTACTACAGAGTCATGATGCAAAATCAGTTTTTAATCAAATTAGATTTAAACAGTCAATATAGTGACATCAAGATAATCATTATGTGATAATGACAGCTGTTTGCTTAGTTTCTCGATAAACTATGAGCTATCTTGATCCGTCGTTCAGATGAGATGTTAAATCGAGGTCCTGACTCTCTTTGATCATTAAAAATCCCATGGCACTTATCGTAAAGAGTAGGGGTGTAACCCCGGTGTCCTGGCCAATTTTCCCTTTCAGCCCATCATGGCCTCCCAATTATCCCCATCCACTGAATTGGTTGTATCACTGTCTCTCCACTCCACCTATAACTGGTGTGGGGTGAGCGCACTGGCGCCGTTGTCCTGTGGCTGTCGTCGCATCATCCAAGTGCATGCTGCACACTGGTGGTGATGTGGAGAGACCCCCCTCATGATTTATTTATTTATTTATTTACTTCTAAAATTGAACAGCCATGTTTTACTAGTAAACCTGACAATTTAAAGGAAAATAAATATACCACCACTTTGGTCTACTGGTGTAGTTTTATCAACACGAAAACATCAAAAACAGGTAAACAATAGCACTTTAAACAGTTGACAGTTACCTCTTTACTGTTTTATTGCTTTCATGATATGGCTTGATTACCTGGTCAACATCTAAATAAAAATAATTCTATAAATATTTTTTTATAAGAAAATCAGAATGGCCTCTTTGCTCAGTTTCAGAGCTGTGGGTTGACTTGTATCTACCTGATGTGTTGAAATGTCTTCTTGAGGGTGTGCTAGGAACAGGCACACAAACCATCGCAAACCACTGTTATATGTTTATTACAAAACACACATTTAGATAATTTCGATATATTGCCCAGCCCAGTTTAGAGTTAAAACATTAATGTTCCTGGAAGTTCAGAAATAGTATAAGATAAGAAAAACTCAAATAATATTAATAATAATAATAATAATAATAATAATAATTATTATTATTGTTATTATTATAATAAAATAAAAATGAATACAAAATTTCTTAGCAATTTTTTTATTCAGTTTAATTCAAAATGTTTAAAACTATAATAGTAGTACTAGGCTTTTGTGAACATTAAATGTTTTATAATAACCATGAAAATAGAAGCCCTCTTCAGACTGTCATGTAAACATGAAATATTAATCAAACTATTGTAGTTGCAGGCTTTTGCATGTCACGATTCTGCTTTTTTTCTGTCAACCTAAATGTATTTGGCTGTTGTTCTTGTGTGTTGAGAGTTTTGCTGCATCTTATTCATTTATGTGTTCAAATGAGAAGAATTTCAGCTTATGTCTTTAAACCTCAAAACTTTTTTCTTTTATTCTGCTGCCCACTTCTTATATTTTCGGCACAATGATGAATTTTGTGTGAATAATGTATGACTGTGTGAGACAGTCCAGCAGCTCAGTTGTTATCATTATTTTCAATTTTGTCATGTTTACCCAGACTATAATGTATCATTTTCACAACAGTGCACTTTGATACGCTTCTTCAAAAGTTTGGATTTTCTGGCCCCTCTAAACATCAGCCATGTAAATGAATGGCCAAATCATGTTTAAAATTTCCTGTTTTTAGTTAATCACTGTCATGTAAAGTCTTGCCCAAAGTCTCTTAGTGATGTTTAGCATTTGTAAATAAAATGGAGGGATTTGTCAGATGGTTTCACACACCCAAACCCCAGAAAGCACAGTTTAGATCAAGAGCAGTGACGCCGCAGGCTTGAGAGCTTTCGGTGTGTGTTTTTTCTTTCTTCATATCTATCTATCTTTCTTTCTTTCAAAAGAATAATCTGTGTTGTATTTCTTTTGCAACGGGTTCGATTGGACTTCCTTTTTATCCTGCAGGCTCCCAAACAAAACAGATGAATCACTCTTGCATCCATCCATTTATTCTGCCTGCCCACAATTCCACTCAGTGATTAAACGATTCGCTTAAAGGAGCAGGACAGACTCCACTATTAATGATTTTCTGTGCTTCCACAAGGAGATGAATGACCAGCGTCCTTCCCGGTCACGTTGTTGCTCAGCGATCTGGGGAATAGGAGGAATTGTTTGCTCTTTTCCTCTCCGTCTCCCATGTTTCATCTTTCCGCTAAACAGAGTCAACATTCCATACGTTTTCATGATAAGCGATGTGCTAATCATTGTCGTTCGATGTGGGATTGCCGATATGAAGCTGTATCACTTCTCCATCATCCCGCTGACATTGCGAAGCAGGTCGATGATGGCAGATGAAGAGGCCGATTGCTTTGCTGACCTTCAGGACATACAACTTTATTGTAATAGAAAGAAAAATAGTAGCGGTCGATGACGCAGGGCATTTATGTGTTCTGCATGGTTGAAGTGTAATTGATATCCGTGTCACGGAAACTGACTGAAACTAATCATCAAAGGAGGCACAAGCCAATCAGATGGCTTCAGATTCTTCATAATTCAACAGTCAGATGAGACAGTTCGTTGTTATTTACAGGCATGCAGTTTGTTTGCCATCTGCTCTGTAGTGTTGGTCACGCTATGATACATGCGCACACAATGCCATTAATACATTTAGGGAGTGTTTGTATGTGATATGGAGTCCTCCGTTATGATCCAGTGCAACATATGCATTTGCTTGATAGCGGCAGCATTTGTGCTTCATACTGTGAGATTAATTAAAGTTGTGCCACGATCACGTTGAATTTAATGAGAATTGTTTGCTCCTGACAGAAGGAACGGCAAGGATTTCCTCTGAATATTCATCTTACTCATGCTGCTTTCTCTCCGTCTGTCCGCTTCTCTGGTGATTTGTCAGTATGTGGGAAAGGTTTTCAAAAACAGATTCAGACATCGCTTTTTTTAATGGTATTATCACTGACTTTTAACTCTGCGAGGAGTTAGCAGATTGTACCATCGTTTGTCTGCTGTTTTACTGAATTGGGCTTTTTTCAGAGAATCTAGTGGTCCAACATTTGATGCTGGTTGGACAGTTAAAAAACTAAATGTACAGTAAAACAGTATTATTATTAAAGCCTTTTCTGTTATTTTAGTCAAGACTTTTTCATTGACAAAACACAAGTCAAAAATGTTCTTATGGTTCACTTACTTTATTTACATCTTAATATGGTTCAGAAAATAAGGAATGTGTTACCACCCAGTATTTCTTTCCTCAACATTGTGAAAATAATGTATTATGTTTTTTCTTTCCCTCGTTTGTAATACCTCTCTGATTGGGTATTGTCAATAAAAAGGGTTAAACTAACAATGTTCTTATGATTTTTCATTTTTACCAGGTGCTCTGGTGTCTCCCACAAGTCCAAAGACATGTGGTATAGGTGATTTGGGTAAGCTAAATTGTTTGTAGTGTATGAGTGTGTATGGATGTTTCCCAGTGATGGGTTGCAGCTGGAAGGGTATCCGCTGCGTAAAACATGCGCTGGATAAGTTGGCGGATCATTCCGCTGTGACGACCCCAGATTAAAGGGAATAAGCGGAAAAGAAAATGAATGAATGAACGAATCAATGCAGCATAATGCATTAAGCCCACTTGTTTACTCTTTAAACTGTTAATTATATTAATCTTACTTATCTTACTTAATCTTACTAATGTACTTAATTAATCATGTGATAATTCATGTTATACCGCATTTTGCATGCATTTTAATGCATTAAAATAACTGTATATAAGAATTTTATATGCAGACTTCACAAAAAGATTTAATTTATTTTTTACAAAATTCCTAATTTGTTATCATTTTGCTATCAACTTTGATAGCCCTACACTGTAAAAAAAATTTATTGTTGAGAAAACATAAAA
Source organism: Danio albolineatus (assembly GCA_903798035.1). Classification (NCBI taxonomy): domain Eukaryota; kingdom Metazoa; phylum Chordata; class Actinopteri; order Cypriniformes; family Danionidae; genus Danio; species Danio albolineatus. Next base: position 5,270,005 of record CAIGQQ010037820.1, on the reverse strand, counting down.
AACAAGGCAACTTGATGCAGTAAGAACTTTGAGTTGTCTCAACAACTGTTTTTTAGTTCTTCTCATTAATAATATAATTTAGTTTAATTATAACATAATTTAGTTAACATAATTTAGTTTATTCATGCAATGTTGATTATTGTATTTTACTAATAAAGATATTCTTGTCACATCAACTGAAGCAACAGTTACTGCTATTGAGTCAATCTTTTTCTGTTTTGTGGATGATATTTTTCAAATTTGTAATTAGTACTAGTTTGCAAATCATCCTGTTTTTAATCATTTGACCTAAACATGACAAACACAGACTTATTTTCCTTTGGCTTAGTCCCTTTATTCATCAGAGTTCACCATGGTGGAATGAACCACCAACTTATTCAGCATTGTTTTACACAGCGGATGCTATTCCAGTTTCTACCCAGTACTGGGAAATACCCATTCACACACCTGTACCGCATGTCTTTGGAATGTGGGGGAAACCTGAGCACCCAGAGGAAACGCATGTCAACAGGGATGCCAACTGACCCAGCTGGGACTCGATCCATCGTCCTTTTTGCTGTGAGGCGACTGTGCTATCCACTGCCCCACTGTGTCACCCCTCCTACAAGCAACAGATCAACAAGCTTAGTTTTCGATCGTTGCATCACGCATGCGCGAATTACTTAAATATCAACATTCCTGTTCAACACAAAAATGTTTGTCCAGAAAACTCAGTTAAACATGTAGACCTAACATTTTAGCGAACATTGTTGACAAAACATATATTTTAATGTGATCAATAGTTATTCACATTTCTTAGTATATATGACAGAAAAAGTGCAGTCTGCTGAACAAATCGTGATTTTATTTTTTAAAGTGTAACAGACCCCCTCAGAACCCTTTCGTGGCCCCATGAGGGGTTTGAACCGTGGTTTAAAAGGTGCAGATTCTGTAAGTACCTTTGAATCCACAGGCTCCAACAATCAGTGACATCTCTCAGAGAGAATTCTGATTGTGTTTTATTGGACACACACACACATACTTACTGTACATGCAAATGTGTCTCCTGTAGATGTTCCTTTTACCTGTTGTGCTCAACCCCCCTTGGGCTCCTCAGTTATCAGCAAAGACAGCTCGCTGTTGGCTTTCATTAGTTGTTGTTGGAGTGTCGGTGTGAAGCTGCCCATGGACTGAGTAGGCGTTGGAGCTGTCTCCATTCTGAAGTGTTTGACAGCAGCTCAGACAGAAAGAATGAAACAGGCACACAAGAAGGTGACCGTGCACCACAACCGAAGCACAGATCTTTCTCTGATTTTTATGATGTGCGGTTGACTTATTTCTGCTGTGCGAGCGTGTCAGATTGATTGGCCTGATCTCTGCATGAAGAGCTCTAGAAGTGGCAGAAAGTTCCAGAAGGTCAGCGAAGGTGGACGGATGGCGTAAGAGGTTGAGGCGGTAGAAGTGACTCATGGGAGTTTCATCTCAATTACGCGTTCCCATGGGTTTTCATGGGTCAACTTTTCTTCAGTTCATTTCAGTCAACTTTTATCAACACCTACAGGCATAACGGACAACAAGAGACATCTCAAGCTATTTTTTTTCAGATCATGGAAAAATGAAGGTTGTTTGTGTTTGTTGACCATGCAAGAAAAAGTATTTCTTTTCAAATAAAACAGGCTTATAATTCTGCAAGTAATTGGCTTGTTCGACACCTCTGGACTTCCTTTCCTTTCATGTACCACTTGTACTGAAGAATTTGAGCAAACACTTCAGCAAAGTTGAACCCATAGATGCAGTTAATATTACTGTAGGTGGACTTAACACGCTTGAATAAATCAATAACCTCTGCCTTTCTGTGGTATTAAGTGCTCACTCTGGGAGGAAAAGGTGGGTGAGTTTATTTCTGAGTGTAATAACAGGTCAGCACTGACTGGAGTGACACTGGCCTCCAATTAAAAAGTAAAATTTCATTAATTGTCATGTCACATCAAGCAACACCCTCAGGTCGTGAAGGAAAACAAGCTGTGAAATTAAGTCAATTTTGACTTGTGTCTCAGCAATAGCACAATTTAAGACATTTAAATAGACATAATGTTTCCAAGTAAATGCGCACTGCTATGTTCAGTAGCAAGACCTTTGAAGGTTGAGCGCAAAGATATCCATTACTGAATCGAATATTGATTCATTTACTATACGCTTAATGGAACTCATGGGTAAACGAGCATGTCGTAATTAATTTACGGTCCATTTGAGTATGTGAACTGAACCGAAGTGCTAATGTGAGTAGAGGATGTGTTCCTAGAAAACATGGTCATCCTTGTTGGATTTCATGGTGTTTCTCGTTTATTGCTTGGAAGGACCTTTATGTGGGTTTGTAGTTTGTGTTGGTGTAAATACATTAATAGACATTAAGAGCCAATCAAAGCTTTTTCTGAAGGTCATCCGCAATGACTGTTTGAATCCATGAACATGCTATGCTAGGTAATGCACCGTTTGACCTTTTTATTTGAAGTTTTTTCCATTAGGTTTACATTCTCAAATGCCATTCCAGACAATATTAATTAAATGAAGATGGAGTTTCCCAGCATCATCTTATTGCAGGATTTGAGCCATGAAATTAATTATTTTTTTTATCTTAATAATTACTTATTGATCACCTCTGGTGCAAAAAAAAAAGAAAGAAAATCTAGTAATTACATTGTTCACGTTTGTCTAGAATGTTCAAAAATAAAGAATAGAATGCACAAAAATAAAAATAAAATACCATAATATGTTTGCAGATATTAAAGAAACATGCTAAGGGAACATTCTTGTTTATCTGCAAAACAATGCTAAAGTCCAATATTCTGCTTTGAAAATGTGAGTTACGTGCTGGAACGGCTGCCTTTGTTTTGGACCCTTTAACCCACCCAATGTCAGTTTAGCTAATTGTATTTCAGCACCCCGTGTTGCCTTCATGGGAAACAGCGTATTTGATTCATTCAGTCAGGAAGGCTCTCAAAGCATGTGCCAGCGACTGAAATGTGACCTCTGGTGGACAGTAACAGCCTCCGAAGTGAGATGCATAATAAGAGTTCCACAGTAGGTGGTTATTATTTAGCAAATAATATAAATATTATGAATGCAAACATTTGGTGAGCTGGTTACATCGAAATCCTGTGTCCTAACAACACGCAATGTAACAAGATTTGCTGTGATAAGCTATTTGGCTCTTTGCACCAGACAAAACACGATCGAAATTTAAATACAGCCATTCAGAAGCATGGAATACTACACTGCAAACTTTCAAATGATTTCTTTTTTTAAGATCTGAGGTGAACTATCTGCTGCTGGTTTCAGTGGTATGGCAATAAATGTCTTGTCAAATGGCATTCAAACTCACATTATTAGCATTTAACACTTAATAAAGCACCTGAGGTGATCGTTGTTCACCTTTGGGAAATAGAAGCCGTTTCTAAAATATAAATTTCAGGTGTTGGTTAGGAGAATAACTCATTTTAGTATGAAGAATATTTCTTCTATCGCGTGCTGTTGCTTTCGGTTACAAAACGGTTCGATCGCTAGTCTTACAACCTGCACTTGTATGGACTCGTCAGAGGAGGAGCCGAGTGAAAATGTGTTTCAATCCTGGAGTGCAATACCTAGTTCAACCTCTGGGTGTCAAACTTTTGAAAATACTTTTGAAACCTTTGAAATACAGTTTAAGAAAGATGTGTACGATATATATTTTGATGAATGTACACCTTTCTCACTGACTTTTTGATACATTTTTGTCCCAACCTAAGAATGTTGATTTGTAAGGTAGTTGTATGAGATGACAAGAGGAAATATGATTTTTGTAATTTAATAATAGCAATACATGTTGTGTCCCAGAAATCAAATGTATGGACAAACACATTGCTGTTTACAAATAAAAGGCAGATAGAAAGGTTTTAATTGATGAAACGTAAAGAAAATCAACATATGGCAGGATGTTCTCTTCTTGTTCTTCATGATCAGTTTTTGGTTTAGTCAAACATGCAAATTAATCACGTTTTGCCCCTTGCCATTCTGTAGTATTTACTATCTAAATTAACTGAGTGCAAACAAAGCAGATAAATGAATCTAGTGGAGGTGAGAACTAATTTCAATATTCAAAGTTCAAGATAAGGATCAGTGTTTCTCAACTACGTTCCTGGAGGACCACTAACACTGCATGTTTTGGATGTTTATTTTTTCTGTTTGGTTGAGGAGACATGGAAAATGTGCATAGCTGGTGGTCCTCCAGGAACATGGTTGAGAAACACTGCTGTAAATGAGATAAAGGTTTAGAGTTATATTGAAGTCAGTTTAAAACACGAAGAAATGTTTTTCCTTGATTATCAAAGATGAATTTCGAGGGATAAAACAAGTGGCTGCAGGGAAGTCATTAAAATTGAAACCCCTTTGAAATATATAAAGTGTTCTGAGAAAATGACCAGTTAACATTTCAGTTCAAACGTAATGCAATTAAACTGCAATCTCAGTACCGAGCAGGCGTCCGATCCGGGGTTCTTCGGTCTCCTCATTGTGCATGCTGTGTGTCTTCAGTCTGGTCCTCACAGCGCCTGCAATGTGGAGGCTAGGGGACTCAGAGACAGCAGATAAACAACACACACACATCCAGTCTAACAGCAGCCGCTGCTGAGGTCACCGGTATCCATTATGTTTTATTTTGCTCTTAATGCAGCTTGTGGAAAACATCTGGTAATTAGATTCAGGTGAACTCCTGCCCTCATTAATTTAGGGCTTTACGTTTCATACGGTTTTATTTTTTTCTACGTTGCCTAACTTTTTTTTCTTTCGTGACCTCACAACTGTTTTTTTATCTCTCATAAGATTGCCTTGTGTCATTCAGCAAAAGAGTTCACCTCGGCAGCTTTAGATGGAAATTGGTTTGCAGCTAATTATCAGCAGAGAAGAAAGTGCTGTCTGTTTTTCACTTAAAGGGATGTTTTCAGCAACCTTTTTTTCATTAAAATGGATGAATGGGAGATATTTTGCGTAATAAAGTCTTTTCAAGTGTTGAAACCGAGTCACGTCTCTGATTAATCAAAGTTTTCTGCTCGGTCTCAAAGAAAGAATGCGGGCATTCATGATGCTTTTGAACTGCTTTCTGAAAAGTTTGATTAAAAAGATGTTTTTAAAAGCTTAAAACAACCTTTGTGCATTGATGTTTATTCCAAATTTTAGAGCAGTCACGCCAGCCACTATTATTTGCACATATCAATGCTAATTGATTGCTATCAACTGTAATTGTCACTTAGTTCACCCAAAAATGAAAGTTCAGTCATCTTTTGTCATGGCCCTCCACATCAGCTGTTGATAATACTTGAGCATTAAAAATGTACAAAAAAAAGAGATAAACAAACAAACAAACAAAAATGTGCGAACCAAGGTTAATTTAGTGCATTTTTAAATTAATATAAATTTAATTTCGATACTATTTTTAAATGTAATGTTCACTTGAATTTGGTTTTAGTTGGTTATTCTTAATGTACACAGTGTCAATTTAACTCTTAAAGTGTTGCTTTTAACACTACTGAAGATCATATATGGTCCCAATCTATCAAGTGTTAAAAGTACATTGTGTGTAATGTTGAATTTGCAGTGTAATATTGGCACTTTAAATTGCTGAATAAATACACTCACAGTGTAGAATGTTACACTTACTATAGTTATTGTTACCAGCTCGGTCCCAGTCATTCCTCTCACCGGCCAGCAGAGGTCTCTCTCACCGGACTTCTAGCACTACATCACCCATAAGCCCCGTACATACACTGATTACGCAACACCTGACTCTCATCAACACACACACGCATAAAAGCAGCACACACACTCACCTCTTTGCGAAGTCTTGTTTGCCCCCGTCAACAATTCCGAGCGTTCTTTCTGATTCCTGCCTGATCCTGGTTACCAACACGGACTGGTTCTCGACCTTGCCCGCCTGCCGTCTGCCCAGACCCTTCGCTATCCTTGTTACATTGACTCTCGCCGCCTGCCCCTGATCCATGCCTGTTCAACTTATCTACGAGTGTTTGCTGCTTTACTTTCGGCTGTGTTTGCCTGTCCCTCATATGAGTTCGTTTAACAGCACTTTGTGTTTGTTTGTTATTAAACTGTGTTTAATAAATACACTGCAGATGGATCCCTCTCTGTCAGACTCCACATTACAGTTATCAAAGTTTTACACTTGGGGGCATTTAACACCCACTAGTGTTGTTATCACTCTACAAGTGTTATCAAGAAAGTGCACCTATCATTGTAACATTAATTTTTACTCTGTTCTGTCGTGTATGTCTAACATATCGTGATCTTTTGCACTTTTGTAGTGTTAAAAGGAACATCACATCATATTGCACCTTGCATCCACACTGTTGGATTTACTGTGCATTATAATGGATGTACTGTATAATGCCTTATAAACTACAGTACTTGATAAAATCTATTATTATATGATAAATAATTCTAACAAGTAAACAAGTATTCTTAATATTGAATTATACTGCATCATTACATTCACTGTATATTTGTATGTGGTGAATTTAACTTAATATAAAACTACAGGATTTATAATTCATTAGAACTTAATAGGAGACAATTATTTTTACTGGCTGTTGTTATTGCAGTATTATTACTGTTATAATATTATTATTTCATTAAAGGTTTTGTTGTGTTTAGGATAGTTTTTAGTTTGTGAACACACTTCGATTTAGTTTGTATATATTTAGTTACAGTTTTAGTAATAATGTGTAGTGTTTGCACAGCTTAAAATAACATAATAGTTTGAACTAACACTGTATTTAAAACTATACAAATGATCGTAATAAAAATAATGAAGAATTCTTCATATTAAAAATCATACTATATCTTGTTAAACATGCCTGGTTAAAAAAATAATAATATATAGAACATTTTTAGTTGTATATAAAAATATTTTCTGTATATAATAATGCACTTGACTTATGTGTTTGGCTGTAAAAATGTCATCTACTGTAAGACTGTTTCTCTGAAAAGCCTCTGGCATGAGTGCTTTTGAATTCTGAAAACAATTATTTTTTGATCATTATTTCATGTCTGGTTTTCGGTGACCATTGTTAGTTTTGTTTAGTTGTAGTTTTTAATTTATTGTGAACTTTATATTTGATTTTAGTTAAAATGTTTTTGATCAATAGTTTTAAACTTTTCATTTACTAAAATAACTTTGGGTGAACTTTCGCTTTTGCTAATAATTGTAAAATACCAAGACGCAAGTTGCCCACACTGTGGCAAAGATCAGTGTTCATTTCCTCTTAAACATGACTGTATAATCCCTTTTGCTCCATCACTCAGTTTTAACCTCCACCGTATCTACTGTAAAAAAAAAACTGAGTCAGGCTTCCGCCTTCTAGATATAATGAAAGAAATAAAGGCCTGTCTCCTCTGTGTTGGTTATTTTCAGTGGGCCTCATCTTCTTTATTGAGGGTCACATTGCTTTTAGAGGTAATAGAGCTCAAGCCTCAGCCTTGATTGGAAGCGAGATGTTCTGGCCCGAATGATTAATTGGGGCAGTTTGTTTGAAGCAGCAGTTCAAATATGTCCTTCCTCCTGTAAATCCCTTTATTTTCTCTCCCTCACGAGGAAGTGCAGGAGGACCAAAGTCACAAAGATGTGAGAAGCGTCACTTTATTTCCTTTCAAACAGTCCTGTAATTTTCTTTTTTGTGCGTGTGTGTGAGACCGTTTGTGTTACTTTCATGAAGTCATACAGTCAGGGAATTTCACATTGTGATTTACAAAAATCTGTCAGTCTGTCTCTCTATTGATCTATCAATCCATCCATTCATACTTCTGCAAATAAACCCCATCCATCCATCCAAAATTCTGCAAATAAACCCCATCCATCCAACCAAAGTTCTGCAAATAAACCCCATCCATCCATCCATCTATTCAAAGTTGTGCACATAAATCCCATCCATCCATCCATACACCATCCATCCAAAATTCTGCAAAAAAGCCCATCCATTCGTTCATCCAAAGTTCTGCAATTAAAGCCCATCCATCCACCCATTTATTCATCCAAAATTCTGCAAATAAACCCCATTCCATTCACCCATCCATTCACCATCCATCAATCAAAACTTCTTGAAATAAAATCCATCCATCCATCCATCCAAACCATCCATCCATCCATCCATACACCATCCATCCAAAGTTCTGCAAATAAAGCCCATCCATCCATTCATCCAAAGTTCTGCAAATAAAGCCCATCCATTCATCCATCCAAAGTTTTGCATATAAAGCCCATCCATTCATCCATCCAAAGTTCTGCAAATAGACCACATCCATCAATCCCAAACTTCTGCAAATAAAGCCCATCCATCCATCCATCCATACACCATCCATCCAAGCCCATCTATTCAAAGTTTTGCAAATAAACCCCATCCATACACACATAATTCTGCAAATAAACTCCATCCATACACAAAGTTCTGCAAATAAAGCCCATCTATCCATCATCCATCCATCCAAAGTTCTGCAAACAAAGCCCATCCTTTCACGTCCCCAGCTCGTCACTCCTCATCATCTCCTCATCACTCCCAATCACCCAGACCGTCTTCCAGCCGTGCACAATCCCCAGCCTATTAGCCCTGCACCTGTTAGCACTCCGGACACCCTTTATCAGCTCCCTTCCTTCACTTGCTCTTCGTCGAGTATCACCAATGGACACGATCCCCTTAACCTGCTCTTCACCTCGTATTGGATACCCTCCTGTGCTCCCAGCGAACCTTCTTCATCTAGATCTCCAAACAGGGAAGTGACTTTCATGAACTCTGAACTATCACTCTTCTGCCTGGATCCCTAACCCTATGCCTTCGTCCCTTTCAAGCCTTTATCTTGTCAACCATTAAGCCAGTCAATAAATACTGCTTTTTGTACGCCTGACTCAATCTCCTTCCTCTGATCGTGACACATCCATTCATCCACCCAAAGTTCTGCAATTAAAGCCCATCCATCCACCCATTTATTCATCCAACATTCTGCAAATAAACCCATCCATCCCACAAACTCTTTCTTCAGAGTCCACATTTCTATCAACAAAAGAATATTTCAGTTAATTTAACATTCACGCTTTTTTCTTTTTCACATTGAGCATGTTTTGACAACGTCAGGGTTATTGGTTCATTTTCTAGTGCATCAGATGTAAGGTCTACGTTTACTGTGTGCTGATTTTGATAAAAGCGTCTTCTGTATACATGTAAATGTTAAGGTCAAACTCGTAAGGAATGTACAGCAAATGAAAACCCTGTAAAAAGTGAAGTAAAAGTATGGTATATACATTATATAAAAACAGCTGCTACTTGTAAATGAAAATAAACCATAAAAGTAATGTGGCCTTGTCTGCTGATGGAGCGTTGGTAGCAACAGTCCCTGTATGGTGAGATTGTCTGTCAGACAGGGAGTGTGTGTTTGTTTTTGTGTGTGTGTGTGTGTGTGTGTGTGTGTGTGTGTGTGTGTGTGTGT
>CAIGQQ010037820.1:5239917-5258414 GCA_903798035.1 Danio albolineatus | reverse complement strand
TGGGGGGGGGGGGGGGGCAGAAGGTGGATTATACACAAGCTTTTATCAATTATCAAAGCTTGTCACTTATCAAATGGCATTTTAGTAGTTAAAAACAGTATATAAAAATATAAAAACTGATAAACGCTCTTTGTTTTGAAATTTACAATTAGTGAATTAATGAATCATAAAATCAATTATCAATAAATTAACAAATGCATTTGTTAGGACTATTTGTTAATGAATTTCTGTTGTAGCAGAAGTAAAAAGTACTGGCAGCTGAATACCAGGGTTTTGACCAGGTCAATACTATCATTTACATGAAAACTTAGGCAATATGTTGTCAAACATGCTGCAAAACCTTAAATATATAGAATAAACTAAAGACACTTGTGCAGATTGAAAAAGTAAACCTGCCACAATCAATATGGACTCTCCAGGGAAGAAGTCCTGCCTTCTAGTAAAGGAGCCAATCATCAATTGCTACAGTATATGTTAACGATTCTCCGGGTAAGTGGCTCGATACAGACATGTGTTTTTATGACAGTTTCTGCAGCTTCATTGTTATGAACTCTCTGGGGTCATCAAATGTGCTGCAGTCTCAGTGAATACTTGCCTCATAGACATGAGAAATATATCAACGTGAAGCTTGAATTTTTATTATTTTTTTTATGCAAGCCCTGTGAAGCGTTTTGTGTGTGCAGAGTTTGAATTTGTGTGTGAAGTTTTGAAAAAAGCAGCAACGTTTGCAAAATGCACTTAAGCTGAAAAAACCCCCGTAATATCAGATGGATGAACTTTGAGGAGAATAATGAAAGCTTATTGTGCCCAGTATTTTTTAAAGACACTTCACTGCTTCACTGTTTACAGTTTAACAGAAGTTACTCTCATAATTCATGCAAAGCATCATGAGATGTAGAAAAAGGGAGGTAGTAAAAGCTGAACCTCTAATGCCCATTGGGTAATGAAGTGGTTAAACGAGTGTGTCGTTCATCCAGAAGAGTGTCATGTCAGAGTCTTCTTGTCAGACTATAGTCGCTAATGGCTATGTTTATGAAAATCACTTCAATATTGAATCGTATTGCTGTAATACGGCGGTTATCGTCACCGTTCTCAGCAGAAAGAAGAGCGGGGGGATGAAAGGGGGAGACAGAAGAAGAGAAAGACTGTAATTTTCTCTCTAGTCTTGGTTTGACAGGATCAATTCTTGTTTGTAATAATGGGTTCTGGGCGTGAGGCTGTCTGAAGACTCTCAGTCAGAGAACACACACTCACAGGACACACACTTTTACCTCCTGTTTCATACCGCAGACTCATAACGTATATACTTGTGTGTGTGCGTGGGTGTGTGAGTTGTTGCATCTGTTGAAAACTTTGGCTCTGGGCATTGAAAAAAATCTTCCACTTGATGGTGAAGACAGTGCATTTCATCCTACTGTCTGTCTAGAGGTAACACTTTGAATGTGACAGGATAACATGCTCTCTCTCTCTCTCTCTCTTTCTCTCTCTCTCTCTCTCTCTCTCTCTCTCTCTTTCCCTCAATTCAATTTCGTTCAGTTCAGTTTAATTCAGTTCAATTCAATTCATTTCAATTCAATTCAATAATTGCATTATTGGCACAACAAACATTACAAATGAATTGACAAAGCATTTATGAAGTTTGCATTAAAAAGATCATACATATATTCTTAAACACAAAGTAAACAGTAAATAGTAGTAATAAAAAATAATACAAATAAATAAATAAATACAAATAAAAAACATAAATCTAAATAAACTATACAATTAACAATCAACATTTTAGGATAAGACAGTATTAATAAATAATAATAATCAGTATTTTTACAATGATTAATTTATAATCATCTAGCAATGTACAGTATATATTAAATATAATTTGTTTGTTTTTTAATACTTTATAATAGTTTATTTATAATCCCTTTTACTAATGTTTTAAATTTTAAATTAGTCAGAATAATGCCTCTAATGTATTGAATGTAAATATTGATTTATTTCATTTATATTATAAAATATTGAATAATAATGTATTTGAAATTCTGTGGTGTAGAATTTGTAATTCATCAATATATGAATACATTAAATGTAATTTCTGGTCATTTGTAATTAAAAAAATAATTATTATTATGATAATGAAGGTGTTGTCTTTATATATTTCTTAAAAAATATCTTAGAAATATATCTTAGAAATTAACATATAACTTGTATAATTCATTAATATTTTTAAAATACAATCAATGATTTATAATGATTCTGAATGCATAAAAGGCAGCCATTTTTTCCTTTTATTAATCAATCTGTCATGATCACCAGCAAGCCCTTGCAGATCGCTGGAGAACGACATGTCTGCCACCGAACCGAACTACAGATCCCATTATACACATACACACTAGTCCCTGATTACCCTCACACAGCTGAAGCTAATGTAGACTGATTACTGGACTATATATACAGCTCACTCACACTCATCAATTGCTGAGGCTGCGTCTGAAATTACATACTTCCATACGCTATAGTACATCAAAAACCGTATGAGAGCCGAGTAGCATTTACAAATTCATAGGATTCGAAAAACAGTATGTGAAAAGTACCCAGATGACCTACTTCTTCCGGCAAGATTGTGAAGTGCGCATGCGATGCACGCTACACTATCCCACCATGTCCCACGAGAGAATTCATGAATGGGAGTCAAGAGACGCAACTGTAGGTCACGTGATCATGATAAAATGTCAGATGTACAGTAGTACGCCCGAATTCCATTCATACTGCTCACATTTATACTGTATAGAACGTACTTTTTTAACGGTCGAGTAGTACGTTTAAATTCAAATGCAGTACCTGATGTGTAGTTGGCAATTTCAGTTGCTGCCACAGTCTTATTTTTCCTGTGAACATTACAAGTGTTACCCTTGTCTAGCCTTGCCATGTTTTCTGACCCTTGTTTTGTTTATCGTTTATGTTGTTTTTCCACCTGCACTGATCTCTTCGGCTGTGACCACAACTACTTAAATTTAACCCTCACCTCTGTTGTTGCCCCTACCTTTTTGATATTTATTAAATGAACCATTGTCATTTATTCATAATTGTCAGTAGTGGTTCACAATAGGTACTAATTAGCACAATATTTTCAAATGCTATATTATTTATTACAATAATATTATTATTATTATTATTATCAATAAAAGAACAATTACAAACTATCCACTGGAGGCACCATAAAGTCTTGTGCTAACATTTATACAGTAAAGCCTTCGGAGGCTTAGGAAGAAGCTCTATGACAAAAGCAAGGTGACAGAGAGCAAGCGTAATGTCTACATAATGGAGCAGAAGCGTGTCGATGGATTAAACTGTGGTCAGGCTGGATTCTCTGTCTTGGTCTTGGTTTAATCTTTGTCCAGGAGAGCATGGTGAATGGGGACAGCTTCAGTCTATCATGGCGGCCACATCAGGCTCTGCTCACGAGCGGCCGACAGACTTCATTACCTGCTCACAAAGAGCTCCTGCTCCCTCAATGCGCCGTTTCTTTCACAGCGATTCTCCAAGGTCTGGTTCTGCTCACGTCAAATCAGCTCACATTCTTCACTGCGTGTCTTCTCGTGCTGTTCTGACACAGGATCTCCAAGGACACTTCTCACACACGTAAAAGCTTATATAAACTCACTATATAATGAAAACTTGAAAGCTTTGAAACTTTGCTTCAGGAACACAAATTATGGCTACTGTATATGAGAAGTCAACTCTTGAAGTCTTCGTGAACGTCGGAATTTTAGTGTTTTATTTCAGAATGTTGATGTATTTTCATCTGAAACAGAATATTGTGTATGGGGTGGGTCTTTTATTTATGCACGTCATTCCCTCATAGCAAACTAACGGTAAGAGGGTCGTGGTAAGGATTTGGAATTGTGGCTGAAGCTTTCAAACTGACATCAACAGAAGGTTTTGTCATAAGAACAAAAGTCTGACCATTTGTTAAGATAAAACCTGGTAAATTTAGTTTTTTTTTGGGCAATGTACATTTTGATGGTAAAGTATTATATCAATAATATACTGTATGAGCGGGTCTTTAATAAGCATGCTTATTGAAACTTATTTAACTTTCTGATATATGTTGCATTGCGTTGAATTACTTACAGTTTGTTCCTTTATTGTAAGCGGTGTTAAACCAAAATCTGCTAAATGCAGATTTTGTACTTAGCAATTTATTTTTTCTAAATGAAATGAATACTTTTATTTAGCAAGAATAATTTAAATGCTTTAAAATTTTCATTTTTTACAAAATAAATTGATACTATCAAATTATGTTTTTATTACTATTCATTAAACTAAAATAAGCAGCATGACGATGTCAACACAATAAGAAAAATAAATATTTTTAATAATATTAGTACTGTAGGATAACAAAGACAAAGATTTTTTTTTTTGTGATAAAAAGGGCTGCTGATTCGTTAACTAAATTATACATATTTTGTAGTTACTGGGGTGCTGGGGGACAGATATAAGTTGACATCTTTGTTTGTTTTCACCCTGGCTCTTTCCTGTTGGAAGTTTGGGCCCCTTCATTATCCTTGGTTTAAAAAGATGGATTGCAAAATCATACAGCCTTTTCTGGCTTTAGATGTGCAAAAAATGCTAGCTAGCTAGCTAGCTAAATAAATAAATCAATAAATCAATAAATCAATCAATCAATCAATAATCTGCTAGTGGTTTAACTGAACAGGACAAACAGGGGACACAAGAACAACCATTACTAGTCTAGTTGGAGATCATCCAGGTTACGACAAACAGTTTGACAAATCAAGGGTTCACGAACAAATAAAACAGAGATATTTATTATTACTTTTTTTAACTTTGTAAACATATTTTATAAAGAAAAATCTTACACAATAACATTCATTATGAATTATTTCTCTAACTTTTTTCATTAAACCAATCCACTCTTTCAACAATTCTGCAAACTAACAAGCAGCACTACTGTATATAGTAAATAAGTAAAAATCAACCAACCAATTGTCAAATCGTTCAGCATACCAAACTTTCTAGCAGCACTACTGGATATAGTAAATAAGTAAAAATCAACCAACCAATCAATCAATCAATCAATCAATCAATCAATCAATCAATGAATCAATGAATCAATCAATCAATCAATCAATCAATAAATCAATAAATCAATCAATCAATCGATCAATCAATCAATCAATCAATCAATCAATCAATCAATCAGATCGTTCATCATGCTAAACTTTCAAGCAGCACTACTGTATATTGTAAATAAGTAACAATCAAATCATTAAATAAGTAACAATCAATGAATCAATTAATCAATCAAATCCTTCATCATACCAACTTTCAAGCAAAACTACTGTATATAGTAAATAAGTAAAAATCAATCTATCAAATCGTTCATCATACCAAACTTTTAAGCAGCACTACTGTATATAGTATACTGTATATAAATTTAGTAAAAATCAATCATCCAATTAACCAACCAACCAATCAATCAATCAATCAATCAATCAATCAATCAATCAATCAATCAACCTATAAATCAATCAAATCAATTCCTCTAATAATACTTTGAGGTTCAATGCCACCAAAAAAAAAAAGAAAAAAAGAAAATGATTTAGAAATAACAGTGATGTCATCTGTCCCTTCATAAAGCTGCTGCTGCAAATGCCAAGAGACAGCAATACTGTTTTCTGCTATTTGAGGAATGTGTGCTTTCTGATCATGTAAGCTGAAGCTTCAGTAGCTCGACTCTCATTGTGCAGCACAGAAGATGTGAATGCGGCAGTGCATGCAAACATTTGCCTGGTGGAGAGGAAGAGCGTCAGTCAGTCGATATCTGATCACTGCTTCTGTTGGCCATCCTTCAGCAGCACTGCATTGAGTCCCAGTGCTCTCTTATTGTTAAACGGGTTTCATTACAGCACACTAATTTACTGCAATTACATGGCTGATTTTGAATGGAGATTGATTCTGCATGTGTGTGTGTGTGAGAAATGGAGATAGAGAGAGAGGGATTTTAAATGGAGACAGGGGAATAATGGAGAAAAGATTGTAATTGTCACATCTGCCTGTCTTAACACACCTCAATTACAAAGCGTGACACACTTCACTCCTGTGACACTGCGCATGTGTGTTTGTGTTTACACATCAGTCTCACTGAAGGCTCCATCACTTTCCTTGTATTGATTTCACGTCTGTGACTCTTTACACTTGTTGAAGAGCTATGGTTCATTCAAAATGCATGGGGAAACCAAGCTTTAGGGGCAAAAGCTGGATTATCTTTCTTCTGTTTTAATTAAAAATTCTCAGTGATTTTATTTTTTTTTACCCCTTGTCTCTCAGCTGTTTTCTCTTAAAGCAGATCAAAGAGTCGCTACGCTCATTTTAAATGCAGATTCGTGTTAGTTTCTGTAAATATTGTTCTGTTGTAGCTCGCAAATCAATTTTCGTGTTTGCACAGAAAGCGTTGTTTGAAATTACTTCATTTCAAGTGTTACATTTCAAGTGCCGAGTCATTGCTTGAATTATTTTACTGGGTTAATTAAAGCAAAAAAAAAAAAAAAAAATCAATTAAAGTGATTTAAACTGTGCAATATTTAGTTTCAGGATGCATTTGATCTATTTGTTTGAAAGTTAAGTTAAGGGAAGAATATTTTACGTAAAGAACACAGTAGATCAGTGGTTTTCAACTGGTTTGGCCATGGGACCCACATTTTTACATGGTCATCAAGCCGCGACCCAAATTTTTAGGAACTATAATTTTAGGAATCATAATTCATTTGTATTTATTATTTGTTAACATACACAAGTAGTGATAGATAAATCCTAAGAAAATCACAAAGACTCACAAATAATCAATATTTTATTGCTGTCATTTTATAAAATGTATCAAATTATAGAAATATTACAAAGTAAAAACAACAAATACTGTAAACAGCGGTTCGGTTAAGAAAGGTTCAGTTACCATGAACTAAACTGAACTATTGTCGCACACACATTTCAAAATAAAAGTCCAGTATAAGCAAAATAAATAAAAAATTAAAGTTTTTTTTGACCACACACTTTGCGACCCACTAAAAATGTTCCCGCGACCCACTTTTAAGTCGCAGCCCACCAGTTGAGAAACACTGCAGTAGATTATACGAAACCGCTGCAACTAAACAAAGTTATGGCACCTGTGCGCAATAGCCTACGCACGCACACTGGATTAATTTTCCGTGAGCAAGTTCATTATTTCCAATGTAAGTATATATGCCAATATGCATGTGCATAGTGAGAATTGTGAGTGGCTTTCAGTGCAGTGTAAACAAAAGATGAATTATTGCAAATTATTAAAATGATTATGAATGCAGATAAGAATACATATATTTATATATATATATATATAGTTATTTTGTTTATTTTGTCGAAATTTTAGGCTGATGTTGCATAAAGTATTTGCATGTATGAACTTTTCCATATTTTTCGAACAGTCAGATAATATTTGCAAGCTTTAAAATATTTATAGTCATGTTATTTTGATTAACTCTGCTATTAAAGGTGTATTCAAATTTGTAGTTTGGTTCTTTCGGTTAGTTTGGTCTAAAAAGATAAACGATCCATTTAGTTCTATAGGTTGCTTACCATTCACACTTTTAAGACAGAGGGATCTATTGCAGTTTGCTTTTTTAACAGCAATATGCATTGTGCAGTTTGTGCTTGCTTTGCACATTTACAATTTCTTTTTTGTGTTGCTCAAAAGAAAAAAAAAATTAATAGTAGTTCACACACACAAAAAAAATGATGTTATTTACTCACACCTCATGTGTTCCAAATCTGTTTGTCTTGCTTTCTTCTGTTGAAACCAAAAGAAGATATTTTGAAGAAGCCTGGAAACCTGTAATCATTGACTTCCATTTTTTTCTTTTTGAGTGAACTATCCATTTAATGTAAATGTGTATTTTTAAATATAGCTGGAGTGGGAAGTTTTCTGTAACCACCATGCATATTTAAATACAGATTGTCTTCAAAACTAACATTTGCAAACGAAATATTGATGACTAAACAATATTATATCAAGTTGAAATCAAAACTGCATCAAAATGATAGAAACAAGAAGTGAATTAAATTGCCAAATTGGTCACAGAACCCAGCTCTACACTGTTCAGATGTGATCAGATTCACAGATTCACTGCAATAAACAGGTATGTGTGTCTCTGTAACTCAGTTTCTCCTCACTGTGCTCTTTTGTTCACCCTGCTCCAGAGGAGAGTCGAGGTGTTTAAAGATGGGCTTCAGAGAGAGAGAAAGAGAAAGAGAGTGAAAGGGAGGGAGCTGTCAAGGATCCCGGGCATATTGAGGGCTCTGGGGTGCTTTATGCCTGAGGACGGCTGGTGCCAGTATTCACTTTTCCTGGCATTCGTACGCAAACCACCATTCTGAATAATTCATGCCAGGGACTCAGGGAGTGAAATGCTCTCTCTAGCACACAACAGCATTGTGTAAGTGAAGCTCAGTAAGTGTAAGCGGCCGATGGGGCCTGTCATTACATGACCCTGACAACCGGAAGTCAACTCTGACTTCAGCTGCTCGGTTTGTGAGAGACGACAGATGTTCACATCGCATTTGCTTGACGGAGCGAGTGTGCTGGTCACTGTATTAGCCCTAACAGAGTTAAAGATATACTATTTCTCATGAAAAAAAAAAAAAACGGTAGTGAGCTGTCTGCCCTGAAAGCATTAGAAAGGTGGCACCACATTAGCAAAAGTTGAGTAAGTTTGTGTGTGTGCTAAAAAAAAGTGATGTATAAACAGCTCACAAAAAAGTAACGTTCAGATCAGTCTGTTGGTCAGTGCTGCTGATTCTCTTGACATGTTCTAACCGAAACTTGTATGAAATCTGCTTGAAGAAGGCTTTCATCATTATGCATTATTCTCCATCTAATACAGCCCTTTCCCAGAGATGGGTTGTGGCTGGAAGGGCATCCGCTGCGTAAAACAAATGCTGGATAAGTTGGCGGTTCATTCCGCTGTGGCGGCCCTGGATTAATAAAGGGACTAAGCCGAAAGGAAAATGAATGAATGAATAATACAGCCCTCCAAATTCATTTATTCATTCATTCGTTCACTTTTCTTTGGCTTACTCTGAACTTACTCTGAATGAACTGCCAACTATTCCGGCAGCCGATGTCCTTCCAGTCACAACCAGTACAGTGAAACACACATACAGACTCACATTTTCACACACACATACACTGTGGCCAATTTTGTTTATCCAATGTACCCATAGTGCATGTCTTTTGACTGTGAGGGAAACCAGAGCACCAAGAGAAAACCCACACGAACACAGGGAGAACATGCAAACTCCACGCAGGAATGACCCAGCCGGGACTCGAACCAGCGACCTTCTTGCTGTGAGGTGACAGTGCTAACCACTGTGCTGCCCCTCTTCAAATTTAGAAGAGTAAAACGTTGTAAATGTGAGGGCACCCAAAGGCACAATATTACATTTAAGCAATTAGCAGATGCTTTCATCCAAAGCAAGCTACAGAGGAACAACAGCAATTCATTGCAAGTTAATGATACTCATATTGTACAATGGCAGGTTTACTATGCCCCATTCACACAGGGCGTCAGCGTTACTGTTACTTATTTACTCTGAATGGAGTGACTTTAAGCATTGTTGAACTGAATTGTGGGTCTATCGATTAGGGTTGATTGAAGACGACAAGTTGAAATTTTTCATGTCATCCAATCAGATTGCTTTATAGATTAGATTTGAAATAGATTTGACCAGGTAACTGATTTGGTCCCTCGTTCGACGTTAGTTTATTTAATAACTTTTTTATTAACTTAATATTATTTCCTTATATTCATTACACATGAAATCTTTGACCATCTTTTGTTGTCTGATTTACTTCTCAAGTTTCTCAAGTTTATTTGGATAGCACATCTCACAAGGTGCTCATTATTGCTTTACAATCAAAATCATTAATCAAAGTTAAAGTAATTACTTACAATAACTTTATTAGTTACTAATTACCTTAACTAATTCCTAATAACTTGATCAGTTAGTTATTATATATAAATGTAGTTAACGTGCAGTTATATAGTACAGTACATAGGTGATGTATATGTGTAGAGAAAGTTCAGTGAAGTGTATTTGTGTACACATACAGAATCTTTGCTTTTGGATCTTTTTTTGCTCGAAAGAGTTGCAATTAAGAAACAAATGTATATAACCTCACGTAGACTGAAAGATCTATCAATGAAATGCATCACTGAAAACCAGTTTTGAATTAGAGTCATTCTAAAAAAGGACATGTATGTTCAGGTATGTTCAAAGTCGCATACTTCCCTCCTATATCGAATCAGAAAAATTTAGTAGTATGTCCGAATTCATGGTTTTTGTAAAACAGTAGCGAAAAGTACCCAGATGACTTATGTCACCAGGTGTCAAAGGAGCGAAGACAAATGTTGGATCCCGTTTTTCAGTTTTTAATGAAAAAGATTATTCGTGCTGGCAAAAACAAGTGAAGTCAAAAAACAAGAACTCCGGTATCATGAAGGGCATCAAAAAATGCAAATCAAAACATAACGAGAAAAACTATGAACAGGACATGTACAGACGACACTGAATCCACAGGTACTGACAAAGACTCAGCCCAGACTGCTGGGTGCAAAGTGTATAAATAGTCCATACAATTCATGATGACGGAATTCAGCTGTGTGTGATTAATGGTGAATGGTGTCCAGTGTGTGTAACGGCATACTGAGATATGTAGTAACTGAATGATGTGAGTGATGTGAGTGTATGCCAGCAATCTTCCAGGAACAGGTCGCTGGTACTTGTGGTGAGATTGTGAAGTGTTCATCTACGCACTCTTTTTTTTAAAAATCCTTAAGGTCATGTGAGAGAATTTGGGAGTGGGAGTTAAGCAATGCAATGTACATGTGTAGGTCATGTGATAATGACAAATGGCAGATATATTATGTCTAATTTCATTCAAACTGCTCATATTTATATTACTGCGTATAGAACATACTTTTCTTGCTAAATTCAAATCAAGCACTACAAAAGTTATTTGGCATGGAATTGCAGAGAAAATGGGACTCAGTGGTAAGTTGAATAATTTATTAGGCCATAAGCATGATAGATAGTTTGTGTTTTTTGGTGGTGGACCAAAGTTTATCTTAATTAACCATTGTGTATTGTGCAGTGAATTAGGTTAAAGCCATATGAAAAATAAATGACAAGATGCATTAAAGCTGCAAGCAGCGATGAAAGGGACCTTGCGTTCAGGCTCACTGAAGCCTGGTGGATGTCGGAGAACAGTGGACAATATTAATTTAGGCTGGTAAATATTTTTTAAAAACCTGAGAAAATCACAGATTTAAGCTTCCTTTTGTGAGCAGGTGGCCCTATGACTGTGACTCATTATTAGCCTGTAGATGTCTACAAGAGAGCATTCTTACAAAGTAGTATTGAGCTATGAGTATTTCCACCCTATTGCGAAATGCTAAATTTTGTCAGTCCACCACAGACACGGCCTTCAACGAAAACTTCTCTGTTTGAGATAACAAAGGCCTTACACCTTACAAGGATTACACCGAAAGGATTTGGTTATGATCTGACAACATTGCTGTATCCTGTTGCAGCAGGTGATGCTGTGACTGTAGCTAAATATTGGCATGTAAATGTGTTCAGGTCAGGACTCTAATCAAACGTGTATTTAAGACTCATCAGACAATGCACGCCTGAGTTATAACAGCTTCCTGTATCATGGCGAAACATCAACGTTTGTGAGATCGCCACAGAGATGCCCTTCAACGAAAACTTAAGATCTTCGAAATTTAACATCGTCAAGGCCTTTAGATGACAATACTCAATTTTGGTGTTGATATGATAAAATCCCTAGGAGGTATTTGTTTCACTCTAAGAGACTTTTTTGTGTTTTTTTATGTTTAATATGTGTGCCAATTGTACGTGTGTATGTACCATAGATCGAGGGCCATTCTATCAAAAGTGCATAGGTGGCGCTGTTAAGCCATTTTGCCACAGCCACTTCCGAAACCTATAACAAATGTGTGTGCAAAGTTTTGTTTCAAGGCATGTTTAGACCCTCAAAAATGCAATTCATTCTAGAGAAGAAGAATAATAATAAGAGAAAGAAGAGGAAGAAACTGAGCAATTCCAATACCAGTGCTCGGTGTCTATAAGTAGGGGGAAAAGAGTAAAAAAAAAAAAAAAAAAGTCATGTAGACAGGCACTCAAGCATAGCTGTGGGCAGTGTTACCTTATGTGCAGGCATGAATCGGCTCTAGGACATCGGTTGTGCTGTATTTTTTGTGTGAAGGCATGGTTTGTCATATTATTCATGTCACGCTCAATGTGATAGAACCGTGTTTCTTTAGTTTCTATTAAAGCTGGGATGCTTCCTCGGAAGGAACTCACTAGGTTTTATATTAGTCTTATTATTATCAGATCAAAAGCATTGAAATCCACATGACATTATTGAGCACGATTTTGTTCTGAAATTGTGGTTGTTTTCATCCCTACTGGAAGGAGTAATTGAAATTATCTTCAAATTGCTCTTCATCACAGGCTGCCGCCTTCAGACTGACCCGGGTGAAAGCAGATGTTGATCAGTATGGTAGAACTGTAAGGAGCAACGGAGTTTAGTGATTAAACTGTCGGTCCAAAGGTTGGAGGTTCAATTTCAACCTGCTGTGGAGAGGGATTATGCCGCTAACTGCTATTCAACTGCTGTTAAAGCACTTGCAATCTTCTTCTACCACTGATTTGGGCTTGAGAATGTTTAAACGCCTACTAAATGGCAAGTATATTGAAATGTGCTTGTCTGGCCAGAAGTGCCAGTTAAGCAGTAATCCATAGTTTTTGCTTGTCATGAAAGTGGATTTGCCTGATACATTAACTGTTTTACAGGGATGTTTATGTCAAACAGTGCAAATGACTGTGCTGTTTGCGAAATCACTTTCAGATCAGTCCATTTAATTCCATACCTGTCAGTAATAAGGCTGGTCTTCAGTTTGTTTGTAGCATTTTTCATTGGCTCAGTGCCACAGAGTATAAAATGAACTTCTGCCATCTGAGCTAAATGTCATTTCATTTATTTTCAGCTGTTCTGATTATAATATCTTTTTTATTGCAATCCCAGAATGCACAGCAAATGCCTCAGTGGAGAAAAATGAAGCATCTGAAATGGCAGATGAGTGTACAGCAATGCAGACTTGCTAATTTACTAATTGAATTGTTTACCCAAAGATGAACATTTTCTCAGCATTTACTCACACATACATGGTTCTAAAGCAAAAAGATATTCAGAAGAATGTTGGGGAAAAAACTGCTGTTGACTTACATAAAATGAGCACAATGAATACTATGAAAGTCAAGTTCTTTTCAACATAAGCTCATTGTGGATATGTGCCCAGGTCTACATTTCTGGAGAAAGTGGCATATTTATCTAGAAGTACGTCTGGCTGCATTTCGTCTGTAAAACGAAAGTGATGAGGGTGGTATGACGCCACCAACACCTGCTGTTCCTTTCTTCACTACCACAGACCGCTTACCTTCATATGGCTTTTCTGATGTTACCAGTTTGCCCAGTGGCTTGCCACATATGCCGATGGGCTTGGGATGTGGAGCAGAGTGGACTGCTATGACAGGGTTCGAGTTTGGTAAAAAATGGTTCCAGAAACCAGGTAAAAGAATATAAAAATATAAAAATATATAAATATTAAATAACAGGTTGAAAACGTGTTAAGACCCAGATGGCTGCAACTGCCTTACATTTCTAGATCGCTTTTAAAAACCCTATCGGTTGTGTAGGGAAGGGTGTTGGTGAGTCAGTCAGTCTTTATTATATTGCCTCGGGTGGATTTATGCAAGAAGAGGACACGCTAATGGCATGTACAAGAGAAATTTGAGATCACTGCAGCCTCTGGTGAATTTGCTAAAATAAAAACTGCAAGCAGACATAGCTCTGGGTACCACAGTCTCTTGAAATATAGACCTGGGTACATATCCATAATGAGCCTGGGTTGCAAATTGTGTTCCTATTCATATTACAGTGTGAAGCCATTAAAGACAAACGTTATTGACAGATAAATGATTGTTTTTCCACAAGAACACATATGTGATTCGTCAGCATATACATTTGCCTCACCTGCTTATCTCCATATGGTCAGCTTTTCTGGAGCGGTCAGTTTGCTTTGCAGCTTACCTTGTGCAGTGTTACAGGTATACTGGAAAGTCAGGGAAGTCAGGGAAAGGATGGATCCAGAAACCAGGAAAAACAAAAACAAAAAAAAACCCTATGTAAAATCTTGGCAAAATATGGGGCTGTGATGCACTTTTTTTCCCTCTCATTTGGAAAAGGAAGGGGGTGTTTGGATCAGTTGATCGTGAGGTGAAATATGTTGCACAACAATCCGGCTGGCTTCTCATGGAAACAAATAAGAAGGACATATGAAAGGCTCCTATGAGAAAATGTAGCCCAATCACATATCTGAGGTTCTCAGAAATGTACACAGTGACCTCTGCTTGATTTGTCAACACAACCAGCAAGCAGAGAACGTATTTTGAGGTTTTCAAAACCCGAATCCTGCATGGGCAAGTTTTTCTAATGAGTATGGGTTGGCTAATGCAGTGTCAACAATATGGCAGATTTTCACCATGAAAAAAAAAATGGTGACACTTTAGAATAATGGTCCATTTGTTTATGTTAGTTAATGAATTTACTAACATTGCCTAATTATGAATAATCTTGTAAAGCCTTAATTAATGATAATTTAACATTTACTAATGCATTATTTGAACACAAAGTTGTGCTTGTTAACAATTTAAAATGCACCATGAGTTAGCATGAACTAACATTAAATAACTTAAATACTGTGTCATTAACAAAGGCGAATTAATACTGTAATAAATGTATTAGTAAATGTTTGTTCATGTTAGTAAATACATTAACTAACATTAACATTAATTGACCATTATTTCCTTGCAGTTTCCTTGTTTTCTGTAGTAATAGTGTTGAAATAAAATCAGTGGACATTTTGTTTTTGTAATCCTGCTCTGAAACAATTGTGATCATGGACCTGTATTATTGTTACCAGCTTTCCAGTATAAAGAATTATCCATTTTCTCTATTGCCCAAGTGCATATACATTACAGAATGAGAATGCGAAATATTAACACAAGGTAGAGGCAAAGTATACTTGTCATAACACCAAGTAAACCAAGTAAAGTGAATGTAGCAAAAAATTAGTTAGAATGATCAGTTGTCTTGTACACTCCAAAACAAAGTCATAGCCTTAATTTCAGATGCAGAAACACTAGCCAGCAAACAGTGCGAATGCATATTTGTTTTCCTAATGATGACAGTAGGTTCACCATTACTAGCCTAATTAGCAGTCCAAGACCAATGCAGATTCTGAATAATGAGCTCTAAGTAAACATTAAGGTGATGTGTATAATTTCAGTGTTCAGTGTTTAAATATTTCACTTTTCCTAGTTTAATTTACATAACCAATCAAGCTATTTGGTGGTGCTGAATCAGAATTGCTCAGTTTATTGTCCATCAGATTGCAGTAGTTCAGCAACATTAGCTCAGCCAATGGCGTGAGTTTGTGGTGTGGATTCTCTATGCTGATCAGTGGAAGGCGAGAGTCGTGCATATGAAACCTGTTTGAAAATATTTTCACAATTTTGTAATGGTAATGATGCAGAAATAGAATGGTGGTATGCTTATGTACAGCATTTAACATTAAACTAGTGGTTCCCTTGAAGAAAAAAAAGAAGGATGTTTCTAGTAGCTTTTGGATTTTTGAAGCATATTTGACCAACATATGTGTACATTCTTCCACATTTTATGATGAAAATGTTCACAAATTATTATTTTTATGAATATTACAGCCAACATATAATCAACAGAGGTAAAAGGCTAACCAAATAAACTACTCTGGAGTCACATGAATTGAACATCAATGTTTTAAAGCTTCTGACAGCACATTCAGGGTTTTTTTGTTCTTTACATTTTCTCTGAAAGCATGAGCTTATAAGAGCAGGATTAAAAACACAGAAAGGGCATGAGAGCAAAATAGGAAATGTCTGAGTTTTCCTCTTCAGTGTAGTCATATTTGAAGGACTAGTCCATCCAAAAATGTAATGTAGCTGTAAATGTATTCACCCTTAGGGCATCCAAGACGCACAGCATCTTCAGTAGGACAATTAAGATGATTTTTGAAATCATAAAATGCAAGCTAACTTTGAGAGTCACAAACATAAACACTGTAAAATGCTGGGTTCAACACAATTCCTTCATGTTGTCCCAACACAAATAAGTTAACTTTATTGTTTTTTTCAAATTTAAGTGGGTTGAACATAAAACTATTAAGTTGTCCTGAAAACAAACTTAAGAATCGTTTTGTTTCAGCTGATTTTAAATAAGTATTTTGCACAAGCAGCAAAAGTCCTTTTCTGAGTAAAGCCAAAACCAAAGGATTCTCCTGATGATACACTGTGGTCATATGAACTAAAGGCCTGGCCTGTATAATAAGCTTTCCTGTACAGTACTTGTTTTTGAACTCTCAAGGCACAGGTAGTTCAGTCAACTGTTTCAGCCACAAATAATCTTTGATGTTCTACTGACGATAATCTGAATCTTGGAAACCTTTGAGTAATTAATAACAAGTTTTCATTTTTGGTGAAAGGCTTATAACAGTGGTAGGGAACCTATGGCTTAGGAGCCACATGTAGCTCTTTGACCAAAATACAGTATGTGGCTTTCCAGCTGTCTCCCTTTAATAATGTTTTACAGTTTAAAAAAATGATAACCATCACTAGAAATCAGTTTCCTATTGAAAATCCAATTACAATTCCCTTTTTATTGTATTTTTTGTATTTTTTATAGCCAAATGAACAACTCAGTTTTCCAAAAAAAGAACGTTTCAACCAATGTGTGTGTGCGGCACTGTGGATTAACTTGAATTGCGAATTGAATCGCAAATAACTTACACAGGGTTATACGGTCATGAAAAACCTGGAAAAGTCATGGAAAAGTTTTGGAAAAACTGAAAAACCGACAAAGTTTTGGAAAAGTCATGGAAATTAGTTTAACAAATATCTGCGTACTTAAATATAGGTTAGTTGTCTTTACTTAATTTCTGTCCATGGTCAAACACATCTCACATTATTAGTGTTGTATGAACATTATCTGAATGCATTTTACATAGATATAGATTTGTTTAAAATAATAGATTGTTGCATGTTTTATGATATGCTGTAATAACTTTGAACATGCATCATTTTTCTTATTAAATGCCACATATACATAGACATTACATGAAACATTAGGTCATGAAAATTTACTTGACAGTCCTGGAAAAGTCATTGAATTTTTGTAGTAAAAATGTGTATGAACCCTGTTACATTTCTATGGTAACCTTGCACACATAAATTCAAACATCATTCATGACTGGTGATGGTGAAAAGAAAAAAATCTTCAATTTTTCCTTTCTTCATTTATGGACTTGCTCAACATGTGTTGCTTCATTTATTATTATTATTATTATTTTGGAGTTGTCCACAGACAAAAATAAAGATTTTGTTTAAACCTGTATTATTTATAGTAGTATACCCCAATGGCTCTTTAAAAAATGCATTTGCTAAAAAAAATCAGAAATCAGAAAAAAAAGGTTCCCAGCTCCTGGCTTATAACTTCTTTAATTCTATTTTTTCAATTGAAAAAACAAAACAAAACAAAAACATGCAGGTTGTTTCTTTTTTTTTTTTTACTGATGTATGTTGTTGAATAAAATGTAAAAATACCTTGTGTCATCCCTGCAGTGCCTTTATACACTGCAGTGTTAAATCCAGCAGAATTTGCAGAAGGTCTGTGACACTGTGACTTTTTTCTTTCTCCCTTTGGACACTGACAGTACAGAAGCAAGGGGTATTGCATGAATTTATTCTGTGCCGGCCTGTCTCTAGCCAGCTGCCAGAAAAAATAAAAATACCTGTACATTATTTATCCTCCAAGGTGTCGTTGGTCAAAATGACATCAATTATACATTGGCATAAACCTGCTGATACTCTCAAGTATACTTTAAGTAAGCTGGAGTATATTCTTGAGCAAGGCTGCAGGTTTCTCTGTAGCTTACGGGCTGAAAGGAGGTGATGGCACAGATCGATACCGGGTCCTCTCTCACACAGCTGGGCCCCCGGCTGCTGATTTTCTTTACCGTGCTCTCTGATTGCTAAAGCTTTGCTGTCTATTTGACTTTTTTTTTTCTTTTTTCATTTGTGCTTGCGATTTGTGTGATAGAGTGTGATATTTGTAAATATGATTGACTCTGATGGTGTATGCTTAATATTGACCGTGTGTGTGTGTGTGTGTGTGTGTGTGTGTGTGTGTGTGTGTGTGTGTGTGTGTGTGTGTGTGTGTGTGTGTGTGTGTGTGTGTGTGTGTGTGTGTGTGTGTGTGTGTGTGTGTG
>CAIGQQ010037820.1:5195604-5233592 GCA_903798035.1 Danio albolineatus | reverse complement strand
TAAAATGACTACCACACCAATATATTCAGAACTTTATCATGTATGCAAAGTCACAAAAGCAATCACGGTATGAAAACATAGCAATCTGAATAATGGAATGCTTTTACACATGTGACAAACATACATTTATTTGGAAGAGAGAAGTTAAAGGGATAGTTCACCCAAAAATGAAAACTCTTTCACCATTTACTCACACTTCTACTAGTTTAAAACCAATTTGAGTTTCTTTTATATGTTTTACACACACACAAAAAAGAAAACATTTTGAAGAATGCTGGTTGCAGGGACCAATTAACTTCCATTGTATTTTTTTCATACTATGAAAGTCAGTGGTTACTGGTTTTCAGCTTTCTTCAAAATATCTTCTTTTGTGTTTAACAGAAGAAAGATACTCATAAGGCTTTAAAACCCCATGAGAGAGAGGAAATGATGACAGAATTTTCATTTTTTACCAGCCAGCATCTTTGTCTACTATGTTTTTACATCAAAAGTCACTGTAATCCCTATTTTCAGATTCCCTATTCACCACTGATTTGCACACTCATATTCGTATGTTGTACGTGTGCTCTCTCTCACACACACACACACAAAATCATTTGTTAAAGATAATTGCATTTTTGTACAGTAAAATGACTACCACACCAATATATTCAGAACTTTATCATGTATGCAAAGTCACAAAAGCAATCACGGTATGAAAACATAGCAATCTGAATAATGGAATGCTTTTACACATGTGACAAACATACATTTATTTGGAAGAGAGAAGTTAAAGGGATAGTTCACCCAAAAATGAAAACTCTTTTACCATTTACTCACACTTCTACTAGTTTTCTACTACTTTTTATATGTTTTACACACACACACAAACAAAAAAAGAAAACATTTTGAAGAATGCTGGTTGCAGGGACCAATTAACTTCCATTGTATTTTTTTCATACTATGAAAGTCAGTGGTTACTGGTTTTCAGCTCTCTTCAAAATATCTTCAAAAGAAAGATACTCATAAGGCTTTAAAACCACATGAGGGAGAGGAAATTATAACAGAATTGTCATTTTTTGGGGTGAAAATCATTTTAATTACCGGCCGGCATATTTGTCTATGATGTCTTTACATCAAAAGTCACTGTATTCCCTATTCAGATGCTCAGTTTGTACTTCTTAACAATGTCCTTATTTCTAAACGCATTGAGTTGCGTTCGTGTGATTGGCTAGTTAGACATTTGTGTTTGGTAATGAAGCTGCTGATGAATTTGGCTTCTTAAATGCACAAACTAGTAGCCAGGTAGGCGGGCTGTAGTCTACGCACATGCATACAGATGGGTCTGACGAAATACATCTGTCTGTGTTTATTTTTTGTTTTTTGTATTTGCGCATGATAGAGAAGGAGAGGGCAGCGCATACAAAGTCACATCTGTGATTCACAGCAGGCTCCACTCACTCACAATCACAATCACAGTAGATTAACAGTGAACTCCTCTTGAAGCGCACACACACACACTTAACGGAGGGCTCAGCTTGAGATAAGAACGCTGCGGGTCACTGCTTTTTCTCTTCTACCAGCACTCGGCTGAACCCAGAAACCCCAGCGAACAGAATACACGCAGGGTGACGCTGGATGTGCAGCCAGGTCACACACATACAGTCACAAAACAGCTGCTTTGAAACTCTGCAGAGGCTTGATGCTTTTCTGTAGACCAGAGGCTCCTGGATGGTTTTATCAGCAAACCCTTTAGATCATTACTAGAATTATCCCCTGATGTTTGAGGTTATATTGCACCAATAAACAATTAGCAGTGGAGTATCATACTCAAGTAAAAGTACCATTACTTGCCAAATTATATGTAGTGCAAGGAGAGTAAATATGTATATACATTCATTTATTCATTCATTCATTTTGTTTTCAGCTTAGTCCCTTTATTAATCTGGGGTCGCCACAGCGGAATGAACCGCCAACTTTTCCAGCATTTGTTTTTATGCAGCGGATACCCTTCCAACCACAACCCATCTCTGGGAAACATCCATTCATACTCATTCACACTACGGACAATTTAACCTTACCCAATTCACCTATACCACATGTCTTTGGACTTGTGCGGGAAACTGGAGCACCCGGAGGAAACCCACGCAACCGCGGGGAGAACATGCAAACTCCACACAGAAATGCCAACTGACCCAGCCGAGCCTCGAACTAGCGACCTTCTTGCTTTGAGGCTAATGTGCTACTCACTACGCCACCGTGGCGCCTATGTATATACAGTATGTTCTAAATACTACATAAAAAGATGAGTAAAAAGCAGCCCTTCTAATAGTACTCGAGGAGTGAGAAAGTATTATGCTGTAAAAAGAATCCCACCTTACAATCTGCAAATTAATAATGTATCTTACATCATTGCCATTTTTTAAGGGTGTTTCTAAGTGTAAGTTAAATCATTTGGTGTTCATGGACTATACATTTAAAACGAGAGATTAATTAAATGAGGGAACACATAACGTTAATACAATGCATGTATAAAAAGCCGACAGAAAGCAGGCTGATACGTTTACAGTACATGCGGGGTAAAATCTGTGTACCTTGACTAACAAGTGTGCAGCAGTTGGCGCAATGAACCAAGATAATGACGCGCAGATACATGGAGTTTGTGCATATGTGTGAAAACGTAACATTCTGTAGTGCATTTAGTTCATGCTTAAAGCAATTTTTGTGCGGCAAAAAAAGTTGTAAATAGGACTTTGTTCTCCTGTCTTCTCTTCCACAACAGATCAGGGAGGCTGTATACTTTACTTTGGGTGGTGTGACATATTGGTTAACAAAGTTGTTTTGCGATTATTTATTTATTTATTTATTTATTTATTTATTTATTTATTTATTTATTTATTTATTTATTTATTCGTTTGTTTGTTTGTTTGTTTGTTTTTGGGGGGTGCACAAAAGTGTTCTTGGAGCTGCATATGTTTATTGTTGAGAGTTACATGGAATGTTTTGATAATGTTTTTTTTCCGGACTTGACTGTAGCTGTGTGTTGACATTCAGATAGCTCTTGGATCTAATAAAAAATATCTTAAGTTGTGTTTTGAAGATGAGCAAATGTCTCTGGAATTGGAAAGAGGGCAAGTAATTAATAACTTTTAGGGTGAACTGACCCTTTAAAGGGGTCCTATTATGCTTTTTATGCTTTTAAATTCTTTTGTGTATAATATTGCTGTTTGAACATGAAAAACGTCCAATTCAAAGGAAGATACTCTCTTTATCAGTACGAGCGCTGTTTCTGAACTCAACATCAAATGTCTCAATGGTATTCAAGTTTTCTTTCAGGATTGTACAATCACAATGAATATCATCAATCAAAATTATTCAAAAGAACGAAGCCTGGTTGTGTTAATGTTCAACTGTTATTTGGGCAAGTGTTTTAAGTGTATTTTGACTTAACCTTCTGTCTTTGGCACCGTTTGATGTAAAATATGTATCACTGTAGTTTAATAATCAAGCATTATGCTGTCTGACAGCCTTTTGTGTATGTGCACTCAAAAACTACACAGGCCTACCAGGTATTTAAAGTGAATATGCACCCTAAAATGAAAAATACTCAGTATTTGCTATGCCTCAAGTTTTAAAACTTTAAAATGTCGTTCTTTTGTTGAACACAAAGATTTTTTGAAGAAATGTTGAAGAGTAAATAAAAGTATTATGGAACTCTTATGCTGCGTTCACGTCAGATGTGGTAGAAGCATCAATCGCGAGTGATTTACATGTTAAGTCAATGCAAAGGCATGAATAGACATCCTATGGCACAATACGCACGAATGAGGTGGCGCGAATGAGGTGGCGTGAGTTGACACTTTTTTGTGCGATTGTTGCGAGTATCGTGTGTTTTGCGCGAATCGCTCTAGTTCAAAAATCGGAACTTCAACGAACATTCGCGCCCCGTTCACCAATCAGGAGCTTGCTCTTGTTGGGGTGTGATTATGACATAGTACCTGTTGTTGGTGTCCCGGGAGAAAATCCTCCTGCCGACACCGACAACAGTTCATCAAACTGGGCTTTGCTCACAGAGCTGGGTGCACCTCTGAAACGATCTAGTTGACTCAGACTAGAGTGCTATTTTTTTCTTGTAAAAGGGCACAAAATTTTACATTACTTCAAGCAGGAGAGCATGTTGTTTTTAATACTTGCACAGCTCTGGATTTGTGCTTGAGATCATTGTTAGCTGTTGCTGGAAAACAACTGTTCTCCCATGTTGTGCATGAGTTTTAGGCTTCACCTGTTTTTGTCCTGGATTTCCCTGGTGTTCAGCTGTGTTCATTTCACGAGTCTTCCAGGGCTGCTTCAGGGAAACTCCTCACAGCTTGATGCTGCTGCCACCATGATTCACAGCAGAGACAGCACGTTTCTACTGATGCACAGTGTTCAGCCTGACAACATGCTCACAACAAATAGGATGTTTAGTGGCAGAACACCAGATATGTTATTTTTTTCCTTTTGTTCATGTTCATTTTATTTACATGTTTATTAGTGATTAAATATTTGGATAAGTGCATCCACACTGCTGACAAGTTTAAACACGTTTTAGATTTTTAACTTTGTGCCTTTTCAAGTTTTAGGAACTACATAAAATAAGTTGATTTCTAATCAATCTTTTGGTATCAGAAGTGGCTTAAATGAAAAGCTAAGGCCTCTAGTTTATGCTTAATTTACCAAAATATGACCATGCTTTGATTTTTAATTATTTAATTTGGACAGTAAAATCTGACCCTGCTTAGACAAAAGTCTTGTCGTTTAACAGAAATAATGTACAGAATAGAATATAAAGTCATGGTGCAGTGGAAAAAGAAAGAATATTCTGTATGACTCCCATGAGCTTGGACCACTGCAAACATACATCTCTGCAATGACTCAAAGAACTTTCTAATATAGTCATCTGGAATGGCAAAGAAGTCATTTTTGCAGGACGTCCAGAGTTCATCAAATTTATTGGATTCATCTTGCCTCCTCCTTCAACTTACCCCAGACATGCTCAATAATGTTCATGTATTGTGACTGGGCTGGCCAATCCTGGAGCACATTGACCTTTGCTTTCAGGGACTTTGATGTGGAGGCTGTAGTATGAGAAAGAGCACTTTCCTGCTGAAGAATTTGTCCTTTCCTGTGGTTTTTAAAGTAATGGGCAGCACAAATATCTTGATACCTCTGGCTGTTGATGTTGCGATCCACTCTGCAGATCTCTTGCACGCCTCCATACTGAATGTAACCCCAAATCATGATTTTTCCTTCACCAAACTTGACTGATTTCTGTGAGAATCTTGGATCCATGTGGGTTCCAATAGGTCTTCTGCAGTATTTGTGATGATTGGGATACAATTCCAATATAAAAGATATATAAAAGATATATCTACCTTTTGCCACTTTTCCAAATGATCAACTAGAAGTCAAGTTATTAGTTATTGCTCTCACTACTGGGATTGATGACAAGACTTTTGTCAGGTAGTGTATGAGATCATTCTACACAATTATAAGAATATTATTTGCAAAAATATAACCTTGATGTCTAAAAAAATGCAATAATTGGAGTTGGTACAGGATCAGCTTTATTTGTAAAATAAGATTTAAAAAATCTATCTGTTTTCCAGCTTTGTTGAAATGTATTTTGCTCCAAAAATTAATCTGCTATTGGACGTTTTATGTGATCATTTGGGCCAAGATTTAAATCATAGCTGCCAACACTCTGCTATCACTTACACGTGCGCCCCCGTTTGACAGGGAATTCTTTAATGCATAGATTCAATATCAGTAAAATAAGCTAGATATCTTGACACATGTTGAGCTTTAAAACAAAATAAACTGTTCTGGAAATTCTGGTGATGAAGCAGTAAAATCTCCACAGCAATCAAAACCCAGCTAGTGTTGCAGTTTTCCTGTCATTTCTGACGGCAGACCTGGCATCATTAAAATTATCATTAAAATCATTAAAGTCTGTTTATGGTCTCTAATGGTACAAAATAAATGTATTAACAGAATCATATGAGAATCAAAAGGTGTTTCTGTACCGAAAACAAACACACAGACGATTAAAATCAGTTTTTTTATTTTAAAAAAATTAATATAGAAATATGTCATTTATTGTGATTAAACAATTTTATCATTTGTATGGCTAAACAACTAGACTATCTTTTTCTCAGAAATAGATTATGCTAGCTGGGGTTTTATCCAAAATGTCCGGTTTTCCAAAACATGGAAAGTGAGTCCCTTGTGTTTATTGTGCAGTCAGTAC
This sequence comes from Danio albolineatus, assembly GCA_903798035.1. Taxonomy (NCBI): domain Eukaryota; kingdom Metazoa; phylum Chordata; class Actinopteri; order Cypriniformes; family Danionidae; genus Danio; species Danio albolineatus. The sequence continues at coordinate 5,227,324 of CAIGQQ010037820.1, read as the reverse complement.
TGTACAGTATATCATATGACTCCTATTTAACAGTGGATTTCACTTTGCCACTCACCAGTTAATCTGTGACTGGTAGAGAAACTGGACAAATTCAGACGTAGATTCAGAAATCTACAGATTGTTCCCGTCTGTCATGATTTACCATTTTTCTTGGTTTGATTTCTTTTGAGGACAGTTTGCTGGAGGTAAATTCACAGCTGTGCCATACTGTTTCATTTCTTAATCACCGACTCACGTACTCTAAGGAATAATTAATGACTTGGAAATCTTCTTGTACTACTTATATGCCCTTATGCTTTTTAATTATTTTTCTCAGTGCTGCTTGGAGAGTTCTTTTTTCTTCATGCTGTAAGTTCTGAAACTAACTCGCTCATCATCAAACACTTATAGACAGAGCTACTGTACGTTTAAATGAACTGAAGACTGTTGGTTTCTCATACTGTAAGTGGTTTAAACATTTGAAAGTTAATGAGTGCTAAAAACTAATCGAATGCATTATTAATGTGCTGTTCAAGTGGAAATTTAAGGGATGTTAATGACTAAGCTTATTCATATTTACATGTTGGGAAATTTATTCTGCTAGAAGGGTAATGTGTTTTAGAACAATTATTGAAATAAATATTTATTATACTGATAAAATCATGTTTGATAAGATATCTATATATACATGTATTCTCCTAAACCAGTTGTCATGTGTAGGGTTGCAGGGATGTTAATATTATAATATGTTATATTATAAATCAACAATATAGCATTTTTTTAGGATAATTTCTGTTGATTACTGTTCAAAAATGTGAAATCAAATTTGTTTGAGGAAATGTCACTAGTAAAGTCTAAGGCTTGCAGTATTGTAGACACTTTATCATAGAAATGAAATGAATATCCCTTCGTCTTTTTAAAAAAGGAGCTTGATGAACTGTATCGATGTAATAATTTTATTTCAGAAGGATGAGGTCGAAAAGGTGGCTTAGTGAACGGATTCTTTACAAGGAGTGCAGAATAGTACCAGTTTCACCTGAAAAATTCCTTCACTGTAATGGGAAGAATCTAGCTTTTCATTTCTACGCACCGTTGCACACAGCGTGGCGAATGTAAAATGAAATTACGCCTGTTTTTGATGCAAGAAGCCTTGACTAACATTATAAGTGGATTTCAGGAGAAAAAAATCCTAAAGCTCATTTAAAATAAACATGGTTCAAGATCAAAGGTGTGACCTAGTGTGTATGTGTGGTATTCATTATATAATATTACATTTTGTCCATGCAAGCAAAGTAATCCCAGTGTCTTTAACCTTGCAGTATAAATCATACACAATGAAGTATTTGGAAAATGTAAAAATGCAACATGTTTTCAGTTGTATTTCTGTGAAGGTCGTATGGTTGGACAGTGGGGTATGATACACATTTTGTACAATATAGAACTCATTGTCTGTGGGAAATCTCTACAAATATAAATAGCGATTTAAGAGTGTGAGTGTGTCCTAGAAAGCATTTTTTGTTTAATAGATGCAACGCAGACTCATTGTGACTACATTGCCCCGTATACATTGATGTAGCGAGAGGTAGGCCTACGTATGGCTGCATTTTGTCTTTTAAACGAATTCTACAGGCCAGTATGATGCCGCCGACAGCTTCCTTTTCGCGCTTCCAGTTGACATCTTACCTCCATGTGGACGGCTTTTCTCCTATTATCAGTTTGCCCAGTGGCTCGCCACATACATTGAACTTGAGGCTTAGAGCGGAGCTGGCTGCGATGATGGGGTTTGAAAAACGTTCAAGAAAGTAGGTAAAACAAAATGCAAAAAAATAAGCACACAATTGAAGAACAGGTGAGAATGGGGTAAGATCTAAAAATGTGTTAAAAATCAGGCGGCTTTTCTTTTTCTCAAAAACTTTTGAAAAGACTATCGGTTGGGTGGTGCAATCAGTTGGTTGGTCAGTCAGTCAGTCAGTCAACTGCAGCGTCTGGTGCATTTACGCGAGAAGAGCAGGTGTGAATGGTGGTGAAATCGGTTGGTTGGTCAGTCAGTCAGTCAACAGCAGCGTCTGGTGCATTTACGCGAGAAGAGCAGGTGTGAATGGCACACGCGAGAAAAATTTGCACAATTTATCAAAGTGACTTTTACTGACATTTTAGTCGTTTGAAACAATATATATAGCTCAATAAATAATACAGAGAGAATCAAGTTCCTAAAATAATAGAAAATGTAGTGGCAGTTTAATACCAACACACTACACTACAACAACAGTAGCCCAGGCAAAATTGTCATTCAAATGGTTAAAATGTTTATAAAGTCATTTTTAACTTTTCATTGGAGGAAAGATTAAGGTGCCAAGATGAAAAAACTTGAGTCACAAAATATGGAAAACCAGTTAAATAAACAAAACTGAATTTAAATAAACTGTTAATTTACATATATATATATTTTACAGTGTAAAGCAGGTCTAAATTTCACTTGTCACAAAAAATTTAACAGATCCTTTACAATAGTCCAAAAACAGACTAGTCGTCAAATACACAGGCATGAATATTGGCAACACAAGGCCATTGTGGATGCGTACCCTTGTCCATGTTTCTGGAGAGTGTGAATTATGTAGTCAGCGGTACGCCTAGCTGCATTTCATCTTAAAATGAACGCTAAGGGGTGGTATGATGCTGCCAACAGTGTCTGTTCCTTTTAGCGCTACCAGCTGACCACTTACATCTATACAAACAGCTTTTCTGGTGTTACCAGTTTGCCCAGTGGCTTGCTATGAACGTCGATGGACTTGAGACGCAAAGCTGAGTTGACCGTGATGAAAGGGCGAAGAATAATGCCAGAAACCAGTTAAAACAAAACCAGAAAAATAAATAAAGGAACAACGTGCTGAAAACATGGTGAAGTCAAGCTGCTGCGACTGCTTTTCTTTTTCTAGATTGCTTTTGAAAACACTATCGGTTGGGGTTTAGGGAAGGAGTGAGTGGGCTAGTCGCTCAGTCATTCAATCGGCAGCAAGCTGGCCTGTTCGGCTAAAGTGTAGGCCTCTGGTGGATTTGCAAAAACAAAAACTACAAGCAGCCACACCTCCAGTTATGTATTATTTTAATTTTTTTTTAATTCTTCACTTTTGCCAATTGGTGAAGTTTTTTCCTTGCTGCTGTCGCCACTGGTTCGCATTTTTCAGGACTTATAGAGCTGCGCATCGATGGATTTGCTCTTCAGTGTTTGGACTCTCAGTAGTGTATATTAAACCACACTGAATTGAACGGAACTGAACTCCAACACTAAAAACTGGACTGACACTGTTTCAATTTACTATAACCTTCAATATGAACCTGCTTTGGCACAATCTACATTGCACTATACAAATAAAGGTGAATAGAATTTAATTGAAATTCGCTGTCCCCAGAAATGTAGACCTGGCTACAGTATCTGACTATTGTTAGGCTTCTTTTAGAATTTCACAGGCCAAATTCAGCCTTGTTTTAGCCAAGACATCTATGTTCAGATGTGCATTACATGTCTTTTAAACACAAAACTGATCGGTGGGATGCAAAGTTTGTGATCTGATAGGTGTGTGTGTGGCTTCACATTCATCTCCTGTTTGTCAGCCTTACAGTGAACATTCTCTCACTATCTATCTATTTATCTCATTCACTCTTTCTGTGTGTGTATTATGGTGGTGTGTTTTGTTTGTGTGTTTGTGTGTGTGTGTGTGTCCTGTGGGGGGAAATCGATGTAGTCTGTGGAAAAGGTCAAATCTGTCTCTGCAGTTAATTAGTTACTTCAAACACCCCGTTACTAACCTCTCAGTCTCACACACACTCTTTGGTTTTATGTTTTATGAGGATTCTCTCTTTATCGTTCATTACTCAAGTTCAGCTGAGGAAAATCAGCGATTCTCTCATGCTCGACATATATTTACATTGCATGTGCCATGTTGCTGTAGACTGAAGTCAACTATTTGTGACAACTGACCAGATTGTGAATGCCTACAGTATGTGGAGAATGCCTGAAGCTGTATGTGTATGTAAAAATGAGAGTAGCCAATTCAAACAACTCACCTCAGGGGTTCGCTGGATAAGATGGTGAAATAAAGGAAAGGATGTGTCCCGTATGGATTTAATACAGAACGCAATTCAGTTCCCCTCAGTCTGAAATGATTCCTTATTAGAGACGATGGTTGGCAGGCGCACTCATTACAAGCATTTCCTTGTTCATCTGTGATCTTGTCTAGCTCTGATTTTTCTCTCTCCCTCTCTGCCGCATGTCAGTCCTGTTACACAGTATTTCATCATTTAGCTCCGTTTCTGCCATATGAGCCCCATACCGTCCCTATGTCTACGGTAAATCACAGGTGTTTAAGGATTCTCCCAGGAGCAATTTGGGTTAAATTGGTTGAGTGAATCAGAGGATACTGGCCCAATGTCTTCTGAGAGAGATTCAGTACAGAGGCGGATAATGAGAAAGCCTAATCTATCACTAAACGTCTGCTGTAGGAGAGATTTGAGGAAGCCTCTGACCACACACGATTGCTTTTCAATGACGGTGGACTTCCTATGCACTTCTGTTGTTTTGCATCGAGCTAATGTATTTCTAAGCCTGTTTCTAAGCCTAATCTGCATGCAAACTATTTAAAAAGTGTTTCGAGGTTCAACAGTTTAACGGTTGTTTGTGTTTTTCCTGTCACGTTCCGTTTATACCTGGTATTAATTGGAGAGTTCACCAAAAATGGAAAATTCTTCAATTGTTTATGTAAAAATCTTTTACTCTTCCTCTACTTGTTCTAAACCTGTTTGAGTTTCTGGTCCCAGTTTATATTAGCTGGCCTTAACTGCTATGTACTCGCATCAAAAAATAAATACAGTGTACAGTACTTACTGTGGTTGTAATCCATTGCTTGTGGTGCTCTTGAAGTGGTATAAGGGTAGGGTTAGGGATAGCTTTGGTGGTATGGGTAGGTTTAAGGGTGGGGTAAGATGTAAGGGAGGGTCAATAGTGTAATGAAAATTGTGATTATAGAAAGTAATGAATTAATTACATGCAGGTATTTAATCATAAGTACATTGTTACAAATTATTAATTCCAGTTTAAGTGTGTATTAGTTAAGTATACCTGTCAACATTGGGATGTAAAAATACAGGACAACAATTAGCTTCAAATAATAAAATACATAGCAAACATTACAAAATATTGAGGTTTAGTTAAAATCAATGGCCTTTACAGAATCTCAAATCTAAATCTAAAAAGTTATAAAATCTTGTTCACTTTTTATTTGCTGTATTAAAATATTGATTTAAGAGTTCATACTTAGCTGATGATTGATTATAAAGTTTGTTTGGCGTGCTGTCCTGGGAGAGAGCCCTGAGCTCACAAGATCCTCGAGCCTGGGGCTCCCTCCCGTTTGTAAGGCGAGAGGGGAGTTTGAGGTAGATCTCGAGAATTCCCCTGCTGTAGTAGCTAATGAACAAATAGTGATTGCTCCTAAAAGATAACTACTGACTAGGAGCATGTCTATGGTGCTGATTTGGATTAGTCATAACTTAAGTTGCATGTTTTTGTATGGTGGGAGGAAACTGGGGAATCCGGGGAAAACCCACGTGAGCATGGGGAAAATGTGTAAACTCTGCACAGAAACGTCAGCTGGCTTGGTAAGGACTAGAACCAGTGATGTTCTTTCTGTGAGGCAACAGTGCTAACCACTGGGCTACCTTGCCAACCATCTAGGAAAGGAGGAGGAGTAGGGGTAGAAGGGGGGATTCTTTCAAATGAAGATGGCTGTGATATGGAACTTAGGGTATTTATAGTTGCTTAAGAATCATCTGATTGGTGAATCATAAATTGAATATTGTGAGACCGGCTGCTAGCAATCACAAGCACATGATCCTCTTGAAATTAGTTTATAAATAATATTCACTTAAATTTACTATAGTTATTTAGTGAAGAGCAGCACATGAATCTCTCATTTCGTTTTGTTTGATAACAGAGGTGTCACTTGCGCAGATCTAGAGGCTAATGAAAGCATTCCATTACTTCAGTAACTGTTTATACTCATTGAAGAGAAAATAAGTTGTGATTAAAATGACACATGTAGGACGGACATGTTTATTATTATTAAGTGTAATAGTCTGTTTAAACACACAAAAGGTGTCCACTGTCCTCTTAAAATCAGCTGTACAGAAGCTGATCTGGCAACAGCGTACCATAAAGAGCGTGTCTGTCAGTCAGTGCTAGTAAATGCATTCACTGACTCAGAGGTTGCATAGGAAGGGTGAAGATTGATGCAAAGCTATAATGTAAAGAAAGTTAATAATAATAATAATAATAAAAAAAATAATAAAAAAAAATAATAATAATAATTATTATTATTATTATTATTATTATTATTATTATTATTATTATTATTATTATTATTATTATTATTATTATAATTTATTTATTTTTATTTATTTTTTTATATAGAGCCTTTTCAAAAACTCAAGGTCACTTTACAATGTCAAAACCTACAAACAGGACACCAGATGCACAAACAAGGTACAATGAACCATGAAATACATGGTCATACTGTCGTAATCAGATCATGTAGTCCAAATGATCAGGTAAAAAGATGTCGGGGCAGAAGCAGAAAACCCTCGATCACCAAACAATGCTATATTGTGGCGTGGAATTACAAGTAATTCAGCCAGTGTCAGAAGATCATAGTGTGTGAGCTGGTGTGTAAGTATGGATGAGATCACTGACTACTGAGACCATGACGTGCTTTGGAGGTGATGATATCTTGCATTGAATATGATAGCCGACAGGTAGCAATGAACTCTGTGTAGAATGGGAGTGATGCGAGTAGACTTGAGAAAGTCAGAACCCTGAGTGCAGAGTTCTGGAGCTTATTTATTGGGGAAAAGAGAACTATAGAATTCAAGTAGAAAAGTAATGAAGGCATTAACTATGTCTCAGCATCTTTTATATTTAATAGGGGACGTGAAAGAGTGGTTTTACACATGGTCTTGCATAATGAAATAGAGTTGGGTTCGAATTGAATACCCTCGTGGTCTGGACCCGGACGGGAGTCCAGACTTGGAGAAGCCCTGTTTTAGATTAAATATGAGAGCTCCCTCATCCTCCATAGACAGAAACAGTTACAAAGTCCTAAAGGTAAAGCAAAAACATTGTCAAAAATTGTCCATGTTACGTTAGGGGTTCAACTGTAATCATATGAAGCTTCGTAAACCAGTTTGTGTGGCTAAAAACTACTTTGTACTCTTACGGTATGCCTCTTGCATCAGATCATGCCACGCATTTAATACTATTACTCTAATGGTAATACGTCATATTCATTCATTCATTTATTCATTCATTCCTTTGACTTAGTCCCTTATTCTTCACAGGTAGCCACAGCGAAATTATCCCCCAACTATTCCAGCATATGTTTAACACATATGCTAATATTCTCACAGCCAATGAGCCACCGTTCTTCCTTAATACTTTATTTTGTTTGTTATTTGAGTTTTTTTGGTGCACAAAAATGTTGATTAGCTTTGTTTGATTACAATTGAACCAACTAAAGTTACATGGACTATTTTGACAATGTTTTTGGTTCCTTCTCTAGATTTTGAACTTCTGTAAGACCATTGACATCTATGGAGGACAAGGGAGCTCTCGGATTAAATCTAAAGCTCACACTTTATTTTGATAGTCAGTTTGTTTAATTTAAGTTACATTGCAGCTAATTTTCATTAGATTAAAAGTAGACTGTTAGGTTGGGGTTAGTGTAAGTTGACATGTACTTGCAAGTTTCTTATAGTCAGTTAAATGTCTGTTGAATGTCAGTATCATCAGATATTAAGCAGACAGTCTACTAATACTCAAGTGGACCATCAAAATAAAGTGTTATCAATCTAAATTATCTTAATTTGTGCTCCGAAGAGGAATGAAGATCTCAGGAGATTAAAACGGCATGACAGTAATTAATAAAAAAAGTATAATTGTAATTTTTAGGTGAACTAATACTTCATTTTAAGAATAAAAATATGCTTTATGTTTTTGTCAGGTTTGGCTTTTGTCCCTTTAGGGCATTTTTGTAAAAAAATAATAATAATAATCTACATGTACAAAAACCTGATGCTGTTACTTTGTTTGAAGGTGTTTTCACTGTTTCTCCCACACATCCGCATCCACAGCCGCTGTCCTGCAGTGCTGGAGGATCTTGTGTAAGTGCTTGGTGGATGTGTGTTAGCAGGGCACGTCTAACACACCTGTTACATCAGAGCTGGGATTTTAATCAACTCGCTGTATTCCACATGCACTCCTGAAAACATCTGTGACCCAGCCAGCTCTGAGACCACATGCACAGCATATCCTCACAGGGTCAGATGTGTTTGGGTTTCAGAGGAGATTTTATGCAAACTGTAATAAAACGGTATTAGTTTTATAGGCGGATATAATCATCTTATATAATCTTCTTATTCATTGCATTCGGTGAATTGTGATATTGAAGCTACTCTAAGTGATTTTTGCACTACAAATGGCGTTGTAGAAGTCATGTTGTTTGCAAACGGATTACAAAACACTGCCCTTTCCAAATTCATATTTAGCTTATCAGGCGCTTTATTGTAAGTGTAATCATTTTAATCAAACCCATTGCTACAGAAACTCCATATTTTCTGTTTGCCTGCTGCCTGCTGAACTGGAAACAGATATTTCTTAATTAACAGTTATAAATGCTTTTGTTCCTTATGTGTGTTTTTATTTATTTACACTTTGAATTGCATTATGGAAGCCTGATCTTTTCACCAACGCAATGCAAGTTTATTTATATAGCACATTTCATTCATGGTAATTCAAAGTACTTTACATAAACAGGAATAAAAGAAACAAGCATAAGAAATAAATAAATAAAATGATTAAAAACATAAAAACAGATTAAAATGTGTCAAAGGAATGAAAAAGAAAAGAAAGGCACAGTAGTGCAATCTGTTGGACGTGCCTGTAGCACAGTGCTCATTCAGTAAAGGCACAGCTAAACAGATGTGGGGGATTTGTGGTCCATTTAGTGATTTAAAGACAAGTAGTAATCATTTAAAATCTTTTCTGAATGTAACTGGGAGCCAGTGTAAGGACCTGAGGACAGGTGTGTTGTGCTCTGATTTTCTGGTTCTGGTCAGAATCCTGGCCGCAGCGTTCTGGATGAGCTGCAACTGTCTGACTGTCTTTTTGGGAAAGCCAGTGAGGAGGCCATTACAGTAATCCATCATGCTGGTGATAAAAGCATGAACAAGTCTCTCTAAGTCCTCACTGGAAACAAAGCATCTAATTCTTGCAATGTTTTTGAGATGATAGTATGCTGATTTACTAACTGCTTTGACATGAGTACTGAAACTCATACCTGACTCCAGAATCACACCAAGGTTCTTGAATTTATTTATTGCTGTTTGACCCCTGAAGCCAAGGTATGCATTCACCTTGAGAACCTCATTTCTATTTCCCAGTGCAATAACATCTCTCTTTGTTTAACTGTAGAAAGTTTTGGCACATCAAACTGTTAATTTCACCAGTGCATTGGCAGAGGGTGTCTGGGGCTGTAGTCATTAGACAATAAGGCTGTGTAGATCTGAGTGTCATCAGTGTAGAGTGTCACCATCAACCTGATTTTGAAAATATATAACAATCTATATAACATAGTAACTGCTTTTGACATTTTATGTATTTAAAATGTATAAGATATTATAATCACACTTTATTTTTAAAAATGTGTAATTCTTGCTATTAGCAATCCATTAACTATGACCTTTAGCTCAATAAACTCCTGTTGTGCTCACAAGTCTGTGCGCTCTCTCTCTCTCTTGTGGGTTCTGAAGATGGCGGGTTACAGAACGCAGAAATAGTAACTGCACCTCCAAAGTTGTGTAATTCAGAAGTATTAAATAATCTTGAAGACCACTTATCATACCTCCCATATTCACAGCGCACAGATGTGGTTTCCCTAATTAGTGAGTTCTCTTCTCTTTATACAGGGCTCAGTCTGTACTGGTGTTGTTTGATTTCAATAATTGATTTCAATATCATGAAATAACACATGCGTTTGACGGGGCACATCTGAAAAAAAGAGAAGAGATGTGGAAGGAGGTTGATTACTTACTGAAGTATAATCTAGAAACCTACAGTTGTAGCCCATGGAGCTCGCCCTGTCTGCTGGTCTCCAAGCCGGACGGCTCATACAGATTCTGTACAGATTACAGAAAAGTGAACAGTGTGACCAGGCCAGACTTTTTTCCGTAGCCCAGAATGGAAGGTTGTATTGATTGCGTTGGTACTGCATCATTTGTGACGAAGCTTGATTTGTTAAAAAGGATATTGGCAGGTCCCACTAACTAAATGAGCATCAGATGTTTCTGCGTTTGTAACGCCGGATAACTTTCTGCAGTACAACGTCATGGCCTTCGGGATGCGAATGGCTCCAGCAATCTTTCAAAGGTTGATGCAGATGGTATTGTCCGGCGTTGCAAACTGCGAGGTATATCTTGATGACGTAGGGATTTATTCTAAATCATGGAGCGACCACATTAACACACTGCATTTATTTTTCACCCACTTAAGTGAAGCCTTGCTAACCGCGAATCTAAAAAAAATTTGAATTTGCCAAAGCTGTGGTCACCTACTTGGAAAAGCAGGTCGGACAAGGAGAAGTGCGTCCGGTGGAAGCTGAAGTGGAGGCTATTGTCAATTTCCCCGCCACCAAATGAGAATTACATCGGTTCTTGGGTATGGTGGGTTATTACAGGAGTTCTGTAAAAATTTCTCCACAGTCATTTCCCCTCTCACTGACCTGCTAAGTGGTTCCAAAGATTTTGTGTGGGATCGGAAATATGATTTTGCTTTCAGTGCCGCCAAGGATCTTTTGTGTAGTGCTCCAGTTCTCTCTGCTCCTGACTTTACGCACCCTTTTAAAATGGAGGTGGATGCTAGCGCATTGGGTGCTGGGGCAGTGCTGCTCCAGGAAGGGAAAAATGGAGTGGACCACCCTGTGTGTAATTTTCAAGGAAATTTTTAAAGACACAGAGGCATTACAGCACCATTGAGATGGAGGCTCTGGCATTACTTCTTGCCCTTCAGCACTTTGCGGACGGACGGCGACATCACCAGGGATTGGCTGACATCTTTTAAAAGATGGAACGGCCGGAGAGAGCGGAAAGGGAGTTGGTTGGTGTGTGATTTTGGCGTGTGATTGTTGTTAAAAGAAATATTGGTTTGCGAAACTTGTTGCTTGTGTGTTCCTGTGGTGTATGTAGTTTCGTTTTTTGTATTATTGTGATCCCTCCAGTGTTTCTCCCTTCCTGTAAGTTTGTTTTTGCTTTGTTTGTTAAAATCACTGTAAACGTATTGTATATACACGGTTCGAAGCAGCAGGGGTTGGATTCCACACTTTTTCTTTATTGTACATATTTTCTCTTGTTTTGATAAGTAGCTAGAGAGTCAGGTGTAGTATTGTATCTTTATTTATTTTCTTTGTAGGGTGTAGGTAGTTTTATTGTGGGTGTTTAGGTAGAGTGTGTTTTGTTTATTATTTTTCCACTCTGAGGTAATGGGCTTCACCTTTTTGGGTAAAAAAAAAAAATAGAAAACGACAAAAAAAAAAAAAAGACGAACCTGTCTCAGGTTTATAAAGGTTAATTTTATTTGTCAAGTGCATTATTTATGTTACGTCTTTGACCTAGACCAGGGTCGTAACACTCCTAATTTGCTGTTTATTCATAAATATAAGGTAGTAGTTGTGTTTGGGCATTGGTACAAGTACAAATAAACAGTCAATATATCAATAATAGGCTAATAACAGGCATGAAACAAGCCACTAATTCTTAGTGAGAATTGGTACTTAAACTAAACCATTACCAAAATAATATATATAGAAATAAGTCTATAAAATAACAGAAGCAGCACTGGCTACTCATTATCCATTTTTATACATGACCAACCAAGAGAATATGTTGTTTCAAGCTACAAAGTTATCAGAGCAGAAATAATGCAATTCAAAAGCATTAAACACCTGAACACCAAGTCTGTGAGTGGGGTGTAAGAGATCATAGTCCACAAGGTTTGTAATGGCTCATTAGTGTTGCCAGATCTTCTTAAACCTAAAATGTTTATAGTAGAAATAAATAAGCCACATACCAAAATATTGCACCTTCCTAATTTATGAACTCCATAAACTGGATTGGAGAAGCCCAAATGCATTTAATAAGCATCGCTTATAAGAAGTGGACTTGGACACACTTCAAGAGAGAGCTCTTCAAAGCAGCCTTCCAAATATAAACAAAACATTACGCCTGTTGATGGCGGTTAAAATAGTCAACCATAATGATCCTGTTGTCCCTGGGAGATTGCTTTGGTCAAAAATAGAGGATACAGAATCTGCCAGAACATTGCTATGGTCGTCAGTCATGGCAGTTTGTAGAGACGAACAATGTTCTGTACACAAAAGTGTAACTTTGGTTTTAAAAGCAGGTGGGGGGCACAAAATAAAGGATAATATTTTTGATTTAAATCCCATTTCCTGGATCCTTATTTAGTCAAGCCGAATAAATATTTCTATCCCTGGCAAAATCTGACTTAAAGTTTTTTCTCAAATATAAATAAAAGCTGAGATTTGTTTTTCTCACAATAAAGCCTTTTGTACATCGTCTTATTATCTTTTGGCAGAAGCATGTCTGTTAAAAAAAACTTGCTGGTTGAATAAAAGTCGATTTATGTCAGAATTTGCCAGAGGTATGAATAATTTCAGGCTTGAGTGTATATTTATGGACTATGGTTATACAACATCCAGGAATAGCCTAATTAAACAAACGTAATTCCAAACTGACCTAACCAATAATGACATTTAATTTCAAACTGACCTAACAATGTAAAAAAACTATAACTTTATGAACTGTGTGTGTGCTGAATTACTTTTTTGTAGTATCAATTGCAGATAGAGAGAAGCAAAATGAATATGTATAGGCAAATTTCATGAAAATGTTGATCATTATTTTAACCACCTTAAGTTCATGAAATTGAAAATATTTTACAAACGTGCTTTTGAAAAGTGGCAGGACATATCCTGTTCTCAGTGGAAGTTACACACATATCTGTACACACACAAAATCTTGTATCGTATATTTAAAGTCTCCGTGAAATCAAAATGAAAGTTTCTTCAATGTCAGTAAAGTAATCATAAATGGAAATCAACTTATAAAGGGTCAAATAAGGTTTTCACTCCTAAAAAACTACAGTGTATACTATACATTGCATGGGGGATAGCACAGTGGTGCAGTGGTTTGCATTGTTGCCTCACAACAAGAAGGTTGCTGGTTCGAGTCCCACCTGAACCAGTTGGCATGTCCTTGTTGTGTTCTCGTGGGTTTCCTCCGGGTGCTGCGGTTTCCCCCACAGTCCAAAGACACACAGCAAAAAAAATAAAAATAAAAATCAGTGTACTATTAACTCAATTTGAATTTAACTTAACACTCCTTGAGTGTACATATGACTCCCTCCATTTTGGAGTTAAAATAACACTTTCTAAAGTGTGAAATTTGAACATTACTCACAGAGTTCATTTTAACACTGTAAGAGTTTATTCTTACATCGGACTGGAGTGTGTGTTTTACACTGTTAATATATTACCTTTTTTTCCTATATTATCAATTGGTGTGGTTGTGTGACAGATCAAATATGTTGAAAATTGTTTTAATTTATTAAATATTCATTAATCTTTTTAGAAATAATTTCAATATATTCTACTTGTTGTTGTTTTTTTTTTTTTAATGCAACAAGACATGCTTCATGTTTAAGTAAAACACACTGGTTTGATCACTGTTTGTCCGAAAGAACTGGTTGAGTAAAAAAACTGGACTTCCCATGGTGGGAAATACACTGCATTTTGGGTTGAAAGTTTAACACTGAAAAAAAAAACTCTTAAATATGCGCTCTTTCATACTCATGGATTAAAATGTACTCCGGTTTTAACACTGAACAACACCAAAATAATCACACTGTATATTTAACACTGGATTTTTTGCTGTGCATGCAGTATAGGGGAATTGTGTAGACAAAATTGGCCGTAGTGTATGCGTGTGTGTATGAATGTGAGACGACATGGGTGTTTTCCAGTACTGTGTTGCAGTTGGAAGGGCATCCGCTGCATAAAGCATTTGTCAGAATAGTTGGTGGTTCATTCCACTGTGGTGACCCCTGATAAATAAGAGAGTAAGCCGCAGGAAAATGAATGAATGAATACTACACATGGTCAACAAGTGTGTGAAGTGTAAAAAGCCCTGGAACCCAATTGTGATCTCTCAGGAATCTATTTTCAGTGATATTTTATAATACAAAACTTTAAAATGTTAGCTAGCAGGGACATTTTGTTCCTGGTACTCTACAAAAACACACAGAGAAGATAACATATGCTATAGCTGGTGAAGATTTCATGCAGCCGCGGTTGGTTTTAGCTGTTTACCCACAGATTTTTTGCAGATGTCGGGATCCTGTTCTTCTGCTTGTCTTCAGTCACCCGTTATACAAACTCAGCAAAGCCTCAGGCATGTGTGCTCAAACCTTTGTGTGTGTGTGTGTGTGCTGTAATTATTACTATGCATGAGAGGTTGGACCGCAAGTCATATTAATTCAAAAGCAAAATCATTTTTCCCACCACTGACCATGTGACAGTGAAGAGGCGAGAGTTGTTTTTCTTGTTCATAAGCTGTGGAGGGAGATGAAAAATACAGTGGACAGAAAAAGATGCTACGCTAAACCCGCTAACCCGCTAACCCGCTAACCCGCTGAACTATCTTCTTTAGACAATCATGAAACTGAAGAATTATTCATGCTCGGTTCTTTTTTTATAACTCAGTAAATGAATATTATTCTCTCTGAATCATCCTGGGTTTTGTTTTTTTTACTCCTCGCTTGTTCTCTCTGCGGACAAAAACTTAAAGCCACACTTTAATTGCCTGAAAACACAACAACTGCTCTTGTCAGCCCCCTTTTTTCCCCACAGTCATTCTAATTTACATAGATATTCCAACACTGTTGTCCCCTGAAGGCTTGTTAAAGCATCCTGAAAGATAAATGATCACAGCCTTTCAAAGAGGGAACTCCTTTTAATTTTAACAAATCATTTCTGGCCTTTAATGGTCGCCGTTTCAAAAGGAAGTGGATCAGAAATGGGCTGACAAAGCAACTGGCTCCTGGGCGTTTAACGAGGGGGCAAAGGTGCCACTGACTTTCCCATTTTTGCTTAATTGCTTGTCTTTCATTATGTCCCCCCGACGCTCGCTTTGCATCTAATTAAAATATGGGATGAATATTCAGCGCAGGGCGGAGTTGCTTCATTGTTTTGATGTACAGGATTTTGTGGCTGTGCAAAAGAGCAGCGTCTGATCGAGTGTGTGTGTGTGTGTCTTTTTCACAGCGGGCGGCTCTTACTTCGGAGACTGACAGCTGACAGCGGATAAGCTCCCGACGATTCACCCTGCAGTCCTGCCCACTTAAGGAAATCTCAGGTGATCACTGTAAAACTGCAGGTTGAGGGTCCCTCTGGGTGAAACAGATGTTACTTGTTGCATGTATTGAAATTGGACAGAATATTGATGATCACATATATATTATTAAGAGGAATCAATGTGGGGCAATTATTGTGCCTTAATAATTGCTTAAATAAATGTAAATAAGTAAATGAGGAAGGAAATCCATGAAAGAATTACTTTTTGTTAAGTGGCTAATGAAGTTGTGAAGTAATTATTTGATTAAATGACAAAAAAACACACACATAGCTATATTTGTCCTTTTTATTAAGATATCTTTAAAAAGATGCTTAAGACGCTGTTACGAATTAATAAGGTGTCTAGGGAGAGAAAATGTAATATTTAGGAAAATATATTATTACTGAATAGAAAGGCTGGATACAAGCAAAGACGAACAACTTTAACACTTAATTCATTTATTTTTATATAAGGGAATATGGCAAAACCAACAAAAGAGAGAGGCATGTGAGCTTTGTACAGTGCAATTGAAAATGAATAGAAACAATCACAGAAATATAACCAAACCAAAAGTTACAGGAGGAAAATTAAAACTAGAATGGCGCCAAAGTTCCCCTCTAAACTTACTTTCAAGAGTTCACACTTAGCTGATGATTGATTATAAAGCTCGTTTGGCATGCTGTCCCAGGAGAGAGCCCTGAGCTCTTAAGATCCTCAAGCCCTGAATTCCCACCAGTTAGCAGGCGAGAGGGGAGTTTGAGCTCAGGTAGATCTCGATAAACTCCCCCTGACTTATTTCTGGCTAATGACAGATATAGGAATGGCTAAGGAGAGATTTATGGCTTGCTAAGAGCTTGACTATGATACCAATTTGGTATGTTCAGTTTACTTAGGATGCGTGTTTTTTTAGACTGAGGGAGGAAACCGGAGAACCTGTTGAAAACCCAGGCGAGCACGGGGAGAACATGCAGACTCCGCACAGAAATGTCGACTGGTTTAGTAGGGACTTTAATTAGAGACATTTTTGCTGTAAGGCAACAGTGCTAATCACTCGGCTGCCGTGTCGTCCCTCTAGAAAGGAGGGGGAGTAGGGGTTTGTAGGGGGTTCTTCAAGACAAAGATACTGATATTAGAACTCTGGTTATTTATAGTGAGTTAGGAATCATCTGATTGGTGAATCAATTGTAAGCTAATGTGAGACCAGCCATAGATAATCATAAGCATGTGATCCTCTCAAATTTAGTTTAAATACTATTTTAATGTGGCGATGAAAACTATTTCAGAACTGTAACAAGTGGCAATTTAATCATATCTTAAGGTTAAAATGGCTGTCATAACATTATTTATCAAGATGTGGAGCTTTTTGAATTCTTGGAAACTATGAAAATTCAAAATGTAATGCAGGAAATTAGGCATGGGATGATAACCGTTTTCAAGGTATACCGCGGTTCGGAAAAGTCAAGGTTTTCATACCGCCAACATTTTTTGCTATATCGTTCCTAAGGTATTAGTAAGATTGTTTGTTTATTTATTTTTTTAGGTGTAAATTGTGAAGACATCTGTGTTTTTGGAACAAATGAAGACAGCAGAAGTCAATGATTCACTTGAATTATTTAGCCTGACATGTTTACTGCTCTAAAATATATTCTTTTTAAATTTCTGGCTAAAAAACAAAACCTATTTCCCCATTGAGCACAATATATTTTATTTTGAAAAAACATTTAATATATTTTGGGGCAGTAATCACAATACCGTCATACCTTGAAACCGTGATAATTTTATCCAAGGTTATCATACCGTCAGAATCTTATACCGGCCCATGCCTACAGGAAATACATTAGGACCATTGTTATTGTTTACATCCCTCAAAATGGTCTATAAATAAACTTCACAAAGAAAATAAAACTTCTGCGTATTCGACGCCACTAAATACGCTACTTAAATAATAAACAAAAAATACAAAAAGCGCCGCTCACCCACTTACCTAATGTTTCTGAACATTCATGCAGCTACGGGCAAAATGTATGTCGCATGACCTGTTACCCTATTCCTTTTTCCTAAAAAGGAATGATAAACCATATTGGGATTACAGATGTTTGTTTCAGTTCAGAGACAAGAAGGAACAAATTATAATACATAAACAGAAACAACCATATAGGACACAAACTCACACATACAGCACTGAACAACAGGATGTGCTGGTCAAGTTTAAAGTCATCCTGATTTGTCCATGAGGAAATGCCCTAATGAAGAATGACAGGCTTGGGATCCAACCAGCAAATACCTGTGAAGGCGAAAATAGAGGAACAAATGGTGATAGGGTCAGAGCAAGAGTGAATGACAGACAGGGAGAAAGAGCGACAGAGATGATGAAAGCGACAAAAATCCAAACAACTCCCACGGACCATAATAGACGCATTTATTTTTAATTAGTCTTGTATTTTGGTATTGTTTGGATATACTGTAGCATATTACAAACAAAATTATTATTTTAATTATTATAATTATTTTTAATATTATTATTATTATTATTATTATTATTATTATTATTATTATTAGATAATAATATTGTCTAATAGATTATTCGGTCAATTAATATAGCTATAATTCAGTGCCTGTGAATAGAATATAAGTCAGACAATGACTGAATAAGAGAATGCATGAATGAATTATATGAATGACTGAGTCAGTCAATGAATAATTAAAAGAGTGGAAAGAGTAAATAAGTCAGTAAGTGAGCAGTGAGTGAATGACAAAACAACTGACTGGACAGATTAATGGCAGTAGAAAGAAATCTGTAGTTTACTGAGTCAGTAATGAATGAACAAGCGCATGCATGAATTAATTAACATGCAAATGAAGGAGGGAGAAAGTAAAAGAGTAAGTGTGTAAATGAGTGAGTGACGAGTAACTGAATGGATGGACGAATGGCCAACTGAAGAAATGAGCAAGTTTATGACTGTCATGACAATGTGACCAAATGGCACACAAGTGTAATTATGCGAATGCTGCACACTGAATAACGATGAGCAAGAACTATGAAAAGCCTGTCGCATAAAGCTATCTTAACATTCTCCATTCATCCGTCCTCTTTTCATCCTAATGGCCGTACGTTCAGTATTCCCTCAACAATGTTCATGGGGGGAGAATAACTCGAACTTCAGGTTGGCTGCATGAAGCCAGAAGCTTCCTGAGAGCAAACGCTGAGAGAAACGGGTTCAAAGAGGTGAAGTGGATGACAGAACGACACAAACCCCATAAACAACAAACAGAAAGCTTTTCCAAATGAGCACTGGCCGCTCTACTTACTGTCTTGTTTGTTTAGAGGGCAAAAAGACAGTATATAAAAGAAAGAAGGACTCTTGTCCTTCCTCAGTACTTTATTTCCACAAAGCCAAAATCCATACTATACCTTGACACATGGGTGTATGTGTGGCTGTGTAAGCGAGAGTAGGATTAGGGCTTAGTCTTAGGGTTCATTCACACCGAACACCTCTTTGCTTCCAAAAACGCAATACACATGTTGCATATAGCGTATTAGGAATGGTTTGAGAAAAAAAAGCGCTGTATAAAGTACTAAGGTATCTGAACACTGAGCTCCTGTAAACAAAAACTTGCAACCAACCTCTGAATTCTTCTGATTGGTCCACTGCTTTAAAACTGACAGTGAAAGTATCTCCTTTGCTGCTGGGGATACTATTTCCCGAACAAAACAATAAAACAGCCTTTAACAACATGTAAAAAAATGTACATAAAATACATGAAAAAGTCATGGAATTTTAGTAATAAAAATGTTCATGAACCCTGCTTACTGTACAGCAGGGCTATTCAATTAGTTTGTCATGGGGGCCGGTTCATGAAGAGCATCCCAAACGAAGGGCCGGAGAGATATGACTTGCAATATGAGTGAGGACGCAACTACATATGTTGCAATTTTGCTTCTTAAGACACCCACGGTGGCTTTTTCTACATTAAAATGTTAATATGTTGTATTTTGAAACTACATAACATCAGTGCATTTTACAATGTGGCTTTTTTAACAAACCTTCAAATGTTTTATTTCAAAGCACAACAAAAGCAGTGTATTGTTTAAGTAGGCTTCTTCTACATTCAGACACATTCATATGTTTTGAACTGCATAACAATTATGGATGCAGCAATTAGAGATTTTGGTTGTACGATTATAGTCTGAAGAATAATCATGGTTTCACGGTAATTGCGTCTAATGTAGATTTAAGCTTTATTTTATATAGGCCTAATTATTTAGATTAACTGTTGTTATCATCTGTGTTCATACACTCTCAGAAATCAAGCTACAGGAGCTGTCACTTGGGCAGTACCTTTTCAAAAGGTACATATTTGTATCTGAATGGTCTATAATGGTACCTCAAAGGTACTTTTTAGGCACATTTGTGTACGAATATGCACCTGGGAGGTTCCACTGTGGACTCTTTGGGTACCTTTTGAAAAGGTACTGCCCCAGTGACAGCTCCTGTACCTTTATTTCACAGTGTACATACATAATCATTTTAATAATAATTTGTCTAACATATCTTTTGTTTACATTGCACTGAAAGCCACGCACAACCTCACCGCAATGTTTTCTAATGCGTGCGCCCGGATAGCCGCGAGCGCGTTGTTCCGCTTGCGCACACACATTGGCGTATTCTAGCTTAGAAATAACAAACATGCGCGCGGAAAGGACGTGATAGTGGAACGGCGCGCCGCTATAGTTCATCCAGTGTGCTTGCATTGGCATCGGCGTACAAGCTCGGAACGTTAAACTAGCTCACAGGTGGCATAACTGTGTTTAATTGCAGCAGTTTCGTTCTGTGCAACAGAAACGCGCCATTGAGAAGCCTTTACGAATAATTAACCGCGACTAATTAAAGCGCAGTGAAATCGGTGAATCGTTGCATCCCTAACAAAGATATCAGTACATTGTATAAAAAGGCCTTTTCGACAAAAATATCCAAATGTTTTTTGCTGCCCGCACCACTCGCCTAATGTCAGGTGACTCACGCTCTGCGCAGCCTTCAACTGCAGCTTGTGCTGTATTGAACAGGCGCACGTCACTTCATAACTATAGCGGCTGTTTTTCGACTGAACTAAATTTATTTCTGATGTCTTTTTCAAACTAATTGGGGGGCCAGAAAAAATGGTCTTGGGGGCCGGGTTCGGCCCGCGGGCCGCCAATTGAATAGCCCTGCTGTACAGTATATGAACTGGAACTAACAGGCAGGTGAAGACAATGAGTTACTGGGGTAACCAACAGGGGTAACCAAGGGAACAAATGAGGGTGTGGACGAGACAGAACTAAATGCTGGACAGCAGGCACTGTGGCATGTAACATGTCCGGAGGCACAGGACGTCAACGTGACATCAGATTGACGTTGTACGGGGATGTTGCATTTTGTTTGGAAATGAAAATCGTGTTGACGTCAGAACCCAACGTGAGGCTGACATCATTGTCCAACGTCCAACCTAAAATCAACCAGACATCAATATAATGTTACAACTTGAAGTTGTGTGGACATTTACCACTATGACGTCTATCAGATTTTGGATTCTGCTTGTCATACCTGACAAATAAATGTCAGTATTTGATGCAATATGACGTTGGTTTCAGTTGTTGGCTCGACTTTGGATTTTGGCCACTTTCTAACACAACTTAAAATCAACCAAATATCAACTTCATTTGACGCTGTTATTGGACATCAAAGTAAAGTTTTCCTTAGATGCTGGCTAGACATAGAATTTTGGTCACCTGACGTCACGACCTAAATCTAACCTAATATTAACATCTTATGACTTGTGCTGCTGGGATGTTACTATTTTGTGTTATATGTGCTGGCTTTGCAAATAAGAATTACTCTATTGGTACAATTCTCTGTTATTTACAGCAAATTTAAGAGGACATTACCACAGTGAAATCACAATGCATAATAATTGTGTATTTATGAGTTACACAGCATTTTCACAGGATTAATTTAACATAGAATAATTATTTTTAAAAATATATAACACTTTACCAACATTTTATGCACATTTCCATTAAAATCTGAATTCATTTGTAATGCTTCTAGTGCAGATACAGTATTTTAAATCTCTAGTTGCTGTAGCGAGTAAACAAAATGGTGAACTGCTGCTATATAGCACTGAGAAAGTCTGAATATGTTCCTTTTTAAGCATACTGTACAAGGTTTTCTTTAAATGCAGTAGAAACGGCCTTGGTTGCATGCTAGAAATAAAGCGCAAAACACAAACTGTGTCAAAGCCTTCGTTCTGATAAATTACTGTGCGTTCTTTCAAGTGGCTTGTTTAGTGAAAGAGCTCAAAAAGATGTAGGACTTTCAGTACCGAAGCAGCCCACTTTTAGTGCTGTTTTTTTAGCAATTTATATGTTTGCACATTTGTTTATTTATTTATGTTTTATTTATTTGCGAGGGTCTGTGTGTGGGCAATGAAAGCCGCTGGATTTGTGCCGGCAAGTGAAGTTTCCAAACAAACAAACAAATCCTAATTATCATAGACTCTCAAAACATTCTACAGCAAACACGCCGTCACACGCTCGTGACATAATTATGGTTTTAGGTGGCCAGAATGTCAGAAATACTGGGGTTTGTGGGAAGACTCTTGAGCATTGGGATGCTGTGGGTAAAGACACAGGTGCTTTAAATGTAACGTTGGTTTCTGTACTCTCTTGAATTGAGCGTGTGTGTGCAGAAATGTTGCATGAAGAGAAAAAGTAGTTTTTAAAATATTTTTTGTTTCATGTTTTTATTTTTAAAAATGTACTGTTTTTCATATCAAATGTATTTATTTTATTTATTTAGCAAATGAGGGTTTAATTGGTAAACAGCTGTTTGCGTGCTTTTTTGTAATCGTGTATTATAAATTATTTACATACAGGTATATGTATTATTTTTGATCAATTATTATTTCTATTTTTGATATTAATTAAACATAACAGGCCCTCATTATTAATTTGAGTTATTGATTGATATTGTTTTATTTAATAACAGAACAGAAACTTGCCATTAATTAATTGGAACTCTCCATTAATAAATAAATAGATTTATTTATTTAGTTATTTTGTGTTTATTTTGTTTTGTACATTAATAAAATCTATAAACTTTTTGTTTTTGTTTAATGCTTTGTTTTTGTTTTTTTTTGTAATTTGATTTAATTTGAATAAAACATGTATTTTAACAATGCAATTATTAATTAATTTACTTTTAATTTGACCATAAAAATTAAAGTAAAAATTTGAGTAATTATTTTTTGTATAGCGCCTTAATACTTAATTCTCAAAGTGCAGGTATTTAAGAAACATGCCAAGTCAACATTCTTGTTTATCTGAAAAGCAATGCTGAAGTCAGATGTTCTGCTTGGAAAATGTGCATTATGTACCGGAACGTCTGTCTTTGTTTTGCTCATTTAACCAACCCGATGCCAGTTTAACCAATTATATTTCAGCACCCCGGGTTGCCTTGGTGGAAAACTACGCATTTCATTCATCCAGTCAGAAAGACTCTCCAAGACCACCAAAACGCGACCAACAAACATATGAGGTTTACCTTAGGTGATCATTGTCATAGTTCTGTTGTTAAGCTGCAATAAATGGAAGCTGTTTGTAAAATATAAATTTCAGGTGTTGGTTAGTGTTACGCCCCGTGTGGCTCGGAGGATGAAAAAGGGCTTAACATAATTATGGCAACCCGATATAAAAGAAATTTCCCTGAGACGTTAGCTGCTATGAATCGACACCAACAACAGACGTGGCAAAAGTGGTTCGCTTTATTAACAATAAAGATAGTATAGTTAAATCACCCAAAGTATATTTACAAATGTGTACAATAATTGCAAAAGGAAATAAACAAATTGGAACAAACCTGATAGAGGGAAGGAAAATAAGCGGTGCCAAATAAAAGAAAATAACAAATTAAACACCCGCTAACTAATCCCCCCCCCCCCCCCTTAATAAATAAAGAAAAATATGAAAAATAGAAAACAAACATCTTCAGCGTCATACGCCCCTTACTAACCTGCACTCACTGGACAAAACATACACAAAGTAGCACCCGCTTCTAGCCTAATGTTTTAACAGAGAATCAACTACGTGTGTGTAAAAATGTATGTCACGTGACGTACTTCACTTTCACTTCCCTTGGTATATTTAAGCAGGTTAGTATAGAAGTTTTGAACAGAGATACAACTCCAAAAACAAATAACTTAAAGCGAACCAGAGCACAGGACAGTCACAAATGTCACACAGACAAACACAAGAGCATCAACCAGAGACCAGAATTCCCTCCAGTCTGTCTGGGTCCGAGTCGTTACTGGAGCGCTTAAATGACCCCCATCCTCTTCTGATTGGTCCACTCGGGAGAACTCCGCCAGCCAATCGCAACACCTAGATTTTAGGAGAACAGCAGACAGCCAATAAAACAGAAAGGGGAGGAGAAAACAGAGCAACACCCCCCCCCCCCAGACATGTAACAGTTAGGACAAAAACTCCTTTCAATATGGAAAATATTCCTTCTATCGTGTACCTTTGCTTTTATTTAAAACACGATTTAAATCAGCCTTTAGGGTTGATAGTCAGGCACACTGCTGTTGATGTACTCAATCTGGCAACCTGTCCTTGCATTTGTTTTGAACCAGGAGTGCAATACCTAGTTCAACCACTGGGTGTCAAACTTACATACTGCATGTTTAAAAAATAAAATGATAGCAGAAAAAAGTTATGCGGAAAATAAATATAATTTTATTAATAATAATATTATATTATATGTGTGAAACATTTACATAAAACTGATATAAAAAAAAACAGTACACCTCATAAATAGGCTAAGTCTTATAAAGGTGAGTCTTTAGGCACAAATTGACGTTGATTGATTGATTGATTGATTTGCTTCTTGCAAACACATCTTTACAAGTGAACACACACAACTGTTCCTTTGGCAATTTCTCAAAAAGTCTCCCGTTCCCTCTCTCGTTCTCACACAAAGGCTTAAACCATTATCACAACAATTAATACCCGTCATAAATCACAGCGAGAGAGACAGTCAAAGAGGGAGATGAAACTTGTCATCTTGTGCACCATCTGTCTGTTTCGCGCTGATCGATGGATTCCACTCCAGACGTTATTGTTTTTTTCTGCCCTTTTTTACAAAAGGATTCGTTTCATTTTTCTCCCCTCATTAATCACCCCATTCCGATGATATTGACAGGCACCATTTAACTGCCACCATTTATAACAGCACATCGCCGAGATACAAGTCAGGACATCCTGAAAAGGAAGCGGAGTATTTATAGACCGCACACCCTACAACTGAAGTGCCTCTTTGTTTTTCAAGTGGGCTTTCATTTATTTCCCAGCAGTACCACTATTATGAAATCAAATGAATATGGTAATCATTCAGTACCATTAGCATATATCAAAGTGTTATGGTATTGCGGTCTGATACCATCACCACACCACCTACGTTTTTCCATCTTTCCACAGAGAACACGATATGCATTTGTACATTTATCAGTGGTTTCCCATATAAGCCTCTGTGCCGTGTAAAACCAATCACATTTTCAATTCTTCCTGCAGTATAAAGCGCGCCAATGGTCATAGATATGTAGGAATATCCTCTCAAATTCAATTAAATTCAATTAAATACTCGTTCACCAGGAAAATCTCTCCGATGACTTTGGCTTCTGAAATGTTCCCCTTTGAGGCCGAACCACAGGTTGTGTCTTTAATGAAATGTAAGGTGTCCTTGTCCTGTTGCTGTTTTGTCATGCCAGGGGAGTGTGCAGGGGTTGCTTTGGATGCCCTCCGACAAGGGCTTTTTGCTAATGAGGATTCATACTCTCTGTTCTTTTGCTGGCCGTATCAGAGGCTTCAGTAACTCGCTTTATTGTGGAGAAATCACAGGGGATTGTCCACAAGGACAGCGCGAAAGAGGCTAAGTGAAGACAACCTTTGTTTTACTACAGTACATGCTAATAGCTGGGCTACAGGCTGTCAGCTGATGGTGGTCTACTACCAGAAAATATTATATGCTGTTAGACATGAGGCTTGTTTGCTTAAGCTTGTTTATTGGTACACATATTCATATCAATGACTCAATAATAATAATTATTTATTTTATATGTATATAGTAGTGCTTGTTATGAATGATGTATCTGTGCACTTAGTTATTTTGTATAAATTAAATTTGCCTTCATAATCTTTAATCAAATACCATACCTCTCCTTTCCCCTACAAAATGCTTCTCTTCTGGTCACTAACTGGGTGGGTCTGGCTTTGTCTGCTGTGCCTTGGTGAGAGGCAGTAGTTTGAACAAATTTGATATGATTCTGTCTGAAATTAGGAGCTAAAATTTAGCTCCTTGTTTTTCGTCATCATTTGGCATCTGAAAACAGTAATCCTCCAGTGCAAACTGCTATTCAGATCTTCCTAAAGCTTTTGTTAGCAATGCCAACAATCTTTCAACAATCCAACTGGTTCACAGTAAATTAAATCATGCAACGCCTTACATTTTTCCCCATTTCAGAAACTGTTTCACATGGGTGTACGTCACAATAGGGGGTAAAAGGACAATCTTAACTTCCGTTTACTGTAATACCACTGAACACTGTTGAGAGACACACAGAGACTCTATTAATAACTGCATTAGTCTGCTAACACTAACTTAAGCTTCCATTAATAGCTAGAATTGTATTATGTATTAAAAAAATAAATTTATGGATTATTTTTTATTAATTGTTATTTCTATATTAAGTTTTAATAAATTTTTTATTAAACAACAGACCTTCATTATTCATTTGAGTTATTTATTGAGATTGTTTTATTTAACAACACAGCAGAACCCTTTATTTATTTATTTATTTATTATTATTATTATTATTAATAAGCCCTTATTATGCGTTATAAAAAGTCATATTTTGGTTTTGGGGGTCTCCATCAACAGGCTGACATGCATGCAAGGTCAAAAAACACTTTTATTGTCTTATAATATGCATTTTTTTACCTACTGTAATTACCCTAACGATTCCAGTATGATTTGTTCAGCGATTCATTTGTTCCCAAATCCCTCCTTTGTGTGAAGCTAATCTGCGCTGATTGGTCCGATGATCCAGTCTGTTGTGATTGGTCAACTGGGTTCAGAGAGACAGAGAGAAATGCCCATCACAGTTATGAAGTGGCACAGAGAATGTAAGAGCCCAACACAGAAATGCATTAAAGCAATGCGGTTAAACACCAGCATATTACTCTACTGTTAACCTTAACCCTAAGTAATTACAACGACACACATTCAGTATTAATCCACACAGTGCCAAAAGTTGAACTATTCTGAAATTGACTGTGTGTGATGTAGGAACAGTTGATGGTTGCCATAGCAAAGACAAACGGCAGAGGATCACGAGTTCAGAAGCGCATTAATATCGCTAAAGGAAGAAGCACACGTCAAGTTTTCACGCCCCATAAAGATTTTAGCTGAGAGATACAGAACAAGCACTGATATATAATAGATACATGATTACAAGCCGTGCGGAGCGATTACAAGTTATAACACACAATTAAATACATATTTTGCAAACTACAGAAAACGAGGCAACAATTTTAATTACACTTACATGTTATGATCCGGAGGAAGAAGAAACCGGTCCTGACAAAAGTCCCTGTCAAAGTCTGACAAGCTCCCATACATAATAGTTTCTGCTGCTCCTTCCTTTAATAGCAAACGGCCAACAAATCATGCGTTTCAGCGCAAGTTATTGTATCAAAAATCTGAAAAATTACAGAAAACAAACAGCCCTAGGTTTAGGATACTGTAGTATTGTTGTAAAAATGAACGTTAACCCTTTATTCCCCGCAGCTGAATCTCCATCTGGCAGTGATCGTCATCTTATTGTCACGATCAGTCCCGTGATTCCCCGCTAGTGTCTGAAGGGAAAGGTGCATACACGTTTAACTGGATCCGGCACTTCATATTTAGTAATGTACCGTACTGACGTCGATGCATTCAGGCAAAAGATCGAAAACCAACACGATTCATTTATTCGACTCTGAGTCTAATATCTCTTTAAAGAATCATTAGTTTTAAACACGGTGCACTTTCAGATTTAAACCTCAGCTGGATGTTTTCATTCACTTAATGCTGTGTTACACACTGCATGGAAGGTCATTTAAAAAAAAAAAGATCTCTTTAATAAGAGCTCTTTAATAACAGCTCTTTAATAACAATAATTATTATTATTATTAATAAGAAGAAGAACTACATTTGTCTTCTATCAATAACTCTATCCATAACTATCAATAGCTTCCATTACTTAGCTATTAAATTATATTTTGTAATTAGCTACAAAGAATGTGGATGAAATCTTCAAGAAACAAGTCCTACACAAAGGAGAGGTTTAAAGGTATAGTTCATCCAAAATGTTCTAAAATGTAAATTCTGTCATCAACCAGGGTTTTTTTTTTATTCTGTTGAACACAAAAGATATTTTGAAGAATTTTGGAAACCTGTAAACAATGGCATATATAGTAGGATAACAAATACTATGGAAGTCAGTGATTACAGGTTTCCAACATTCTTTATAATATCTTCTTTTGTGTTCAGCAGAACAAAAAAATTAACTGGTTTCTAAATGATAACAGAATTTTGGGGTATATTATCTCTTAAAAGACACAAAATCTAAACAATGTCTTTTGGTGTGGTAAACAAAAGTGTACCAATTGACTGCAGTACATTAACAATACACGTTCCACCTTGTTTTCGCATAGAATTGGACTGTCATCAGCTGTTTCTTACATTATGCTTCCTTCAGATGCATTCATTGTAACAGAGACATATCCTCTCCCTCAGCTCACTGCTTTAGCCGTATCTCAAGAGTGTCTTTGATCAATCTTTGATAAAGCGGAACAGACTGCCCACAATATGCTGCGAGGCAGTGCTTCTGAAAGAACTCAGCCCCAAGACATGCATTCAAAGGCCAGCTCTGCCCAGATCATCATCTCCCCCCCCCCACGCTTCAGTATGTTTGTTCTTGTGAGCACTTTTAGATGATTTAATGGGTCAATCAGGACGGCAGAAGGCATTCAGAGGTTCTTTCCCTCCCTCAAGACCACCGATCCTTCAATCTGCGCTGTGTTAACATTAACCCAGGCCACTTCTCTGGTTAAAGCTCACCGTGGAGGCCAGAGTAGTGCTCGGATTGAGGCCATCTCTCTGATTGCCCTTGAATATACAAGCAGCTCAAGTGCCATTGAATCAGCTTTTGCGGAAAAAAGAAAACGAGGGATAGATGAACGCATCGCTTCATCAGTGAGCCGTGGGGTCACCGGGAGGAAGTGAAGAAACTGAAGCGCTCAATAATTGGAGTGGGAAGGGAAAAAAAATGGTATTTATCTTTGCTAGCGTGTTATAATTGTATAGAACTAAAAACAAATTACAGATCACACGGAGCAAAATACTTCAGCATCACGCCGTGATTGTTCATCCGAATGTTACTAAAGCAAACGAGCGGCAATTATGGCGAGTGTTGATTCAGTGGAAGGAACGGAAGGCTGATGCAGCGGGTCGTGAAGGGCATATAGTATAAAGACCGACTCCGATATGATTACGGGATGAAGAGGTGCTAATGAAACCCTTGGAGGAACAGTCAGTCACGTAGTGCAAAAGGCTTTTGCGCAGTGTGAATGTTTGCCAGTGTGTTCGAATGAAAAAAAAAAAAAAAACAGGTGTTATATAAACAAGCGGACTCTTACATTGAGTAAAATTGTGAAAAGAGACCATGATTCCCAGTGAAGAAGCAAAAGGTGTTGCTCTGTTTGATGGAAAAAGAGAAGAGAAAAGGAAAGGGAGGGGAAAGATACTTAGAGAGAAAGAGAGCGAAGGGGGTGAAATTACAGCCGATGGTGCTCAGTCAAGGGCATAGAGCACCTCGACGGCTCTTCACCAAGCGCTCCTGAAATGTGGCAGAAAGAGAGAGATTGAGAATTGAAAAGCTTGAATGAAGTGAAAGAAAGATAGAAATCAATAGACTGTCTCCCTGGATGCCAATATAACCATCCCCTACTCCCCGAGGCCTGCACAAATTAAAGAAAGGAAGGAAAGGGGGGGAGAGAAAAAGGAAGAATCTAATATGACGAATTGAAAGTAATAAAACGCTAAACTGAGAAAAGAGTCTAGAGGAAGAGAGCAATTCTACTAAAAAGAAAGAGATCATATTCTAAGCTTTCCAGAAGTCCACATGTGGCTTTGCGAAATAATATAGGAAAGATGTCATACATTTTTTACATTTCATCAGTGGGGATTCTTAACATTGAAAATCGGTTTGGAATTATTAAAGAGA
This sequence comes from Danio albolineatus, assembly GCA_903798035.1. Classification (NCBI taxonomy): domain Eukaryota; kingdom Metazoa; phylum Chordata; class Actinopteri; order Cypriniformes; family Danionidae; genus Danio; species Danio albolineatus. The sequence continues at coordinate 5,197,477 of CAIGQQ010037820.1, read as the reverse complement.
TCTTTCACCCAACATTGAACAATTGCTGTTAATTTGCTCTCCCTCAGAGCATACTAGATTACTTTTTTCTTCTCAGTACAACATTAAACAAGATTTTTTTAGCCCAAACCCATAGTTCTTGGTGATTCATGAAATGGATACACAGATAGAAATGAAAGGTTCTTCATTAGCATCGGTGGATTCATGGAGACATCACATGCATGGAACCTTTTCATTCCACAAAAGATTTTTTTTAATAGAGGATAATTAAAATAATCTTTACACAAGTTTCTTTGGAAAACCCCCCCAAAAAAGTCTTCTGACCACTCAGACTGAGAATCTCTTTTTGGTTCTTTCCGGTGTAAGCTATTCATGTTTTGAGTCCAAAAAAAATGTAAATGCATAATTGACAAATGAGTCTCCGCACTGATTCCGTGGACTAGCTTGTACACCCACCGGTGACCTACTCACACCTGCAGTTTCTCCACAATGGACGTCCAGAGTTCTCCAGCGTTCTGCCTAGACTGCAGCTCTGGACAAGAAGTTTGGCAAGAGGAGAAATGGTGGTGCCCAACTGAGCCTGGTTTCTCTCAAGGTTTTTTCTTTCACTTTCGTCAATTGGGACGTTTGCTCCTCTCTACTGTCGCCACTGGCTTGCTTGATTTGGGACTTGTGGAGCTGTGCATCAATGGATTTGCCCTTTAGTGTTTGTACTTTCAGCAGTGAAATTTAAACCACACTGAACTGAACTAAACTGAGCTTCAACTCTGAAAACTGAACTGACACTGTTTCAGTTTACTAGAACTTCTATATGAAGCTGCTTTGACACAGTCCACATCAGTGGTGGGCAAATTCTCCCTGGAGGGCCGTTGTCCTGCACAGTTTAGCTCCAACTCTAATCAAACACACCTGCTTATAGATTTCTAGTGATCATGAAGACACTGATTAGCATGTTCAGGTGTGTTTGATAAGGGTTGGAGCTAAACTGTGCAGGCACCGGCCCTTCAGGACTGAGTTTGCCCACTCCTGATCTACATTGTAAAAGCGCTATAGAAATAAACATGAATTGAGTTGAATAAGCAAACTTGAATTAATATATGATATATTGAGGTTTTGTGAAGTTAATCAATCTGTGTAAGAAATGAAACATTATTTATAACATATTACCTTTAAGCCGCAGTGTCTCCACTGTCCTGGGAATCTTCACAACAGCCTTTATTTAAAAAAAAGAAAGAAAATAAATAGTATATATACTCAGTAATAAAGGAGTAGTTGATTTCTCTCTTGCTTTCTGCTAAGCATTTCTCTCCCTTTTTCTGTTATAGAATGGAAAGAAAAGTTTTGAGAATCTCTTTTTCTTTTCTTTTATCTTTGTGTCATGACAAAACTGACAAATAGTTTCATCCAAAAAGAAGATTTCGTCCAACTCACCCTGAAATGCGTGATTATTAGTAGTGGATAGGTGATATCAGACATCTAGCCTGACTTCATGCATAAATTTAAGAAGGCTTAGTTTAGTTTTTTGTAGATACTCAGAAAGCAATGGGAGAGGGGCAGATGTGCCGCTCAGAGGCATGCCAGTGGCCATTGTGACTTTTCCACAAAAGAAATAGAAAAATGCAGTTTCAGATGGAATGCAAAAATTGACAAAGAAAAAAATCCCAGAATGCCATGTGCTGGCCTGTTCTTTGGTATTTGGCGAGGTTTTACCTAAATTCAACTTTCTTATATTAGGGGCATTTTTTGCATAGGCATAAGCATTTGTGAGATGTAGATGTTGACCCGGGAAATACACATTAAAGGAATCTTATGTCTGTCATGCGTGTTCTGCTAAACATTAGCTGTTTTTGTTGTTGTTGTTGTTGTTGTTGTTGTTGTTGTTGTTGTTGTTGTT
>CAIGQQ010037820.1:5173083-5186098 GCA_903798035.1 Danio albolineatus | reverse complement strand
ATTATTATTATTATTATTATTATTATTATTATTATTATTATTATTATAATTATTTCTGTGTTGTTTCAGTATTAATGAGCAACAAGTTTTTATTAATTGTTTAAATTAAATTCAGTTTTATATTGTCTGTAGCTTATTTTTTTTTATTGGTCAAAGTTTATTGTCTTTCATTTTTATTTAAGCTAAACTTTTACTTTTATTCTAACTAAATAAACTAAATAAACATGAGAAATAATAAATGGAAACTAGCTGAAATTAATAGAAAAAAACATACGGACTGATAGACAAAGTAACTGGTACTATTATAAGTGTATTATAAGTGATTAAGTGCACATTTTCACCTCTAATTTAAGAGAATTGCAGACCCTCTTATTACTGATATTGTTTCCTAGCCTACTGCAGCACATGGTGTTCATGTTTTTGTACCCACTAGATTGTGTCCCAAAGGAAATGTTCTGTTCCTCTATAATGGGACCTGAAGTGTCATTAAGATTCAGGGCTGACTGTAAATTTGAAGTCTTGTGGCCTTTGTGCACTTACCTTGAACCCGTATATAACAGCATTCAGGCTGCTCTCTTGTTTATGTATATGTGTGTGTGTGTGCTGGATGCACAGGAGGTGATTATCTGGTGATTTATTGATTGCAGGGTCTTTGTGCTTTTTTGTATGTTGTTGGCTTTATCTCCATTCTCCAGAGAAGAGCTGAGCCACCACCAACTCTCTTCATCTGAGGAACATTGTGGCAAACATGTCTGTATATCAGAAAACCGCCTGCCCCTGCACTGAAAGAAAGAATATTTTTTAGAATTGCAGAAGGAAGCCGGGACAGATTGTGTCATATTTTTCAGCGCAGCGCACATTTTCTGTCTGTAAGTGAGGAGCTCTAATGTTTACAGAGGAATGGCTTTGTGTCACCCTGATTTACTCATTCGTTCTTTTGTTCCCTTCTTCTCTTTGCTTTGTAATAAATTTCTGGAGGCAATGAAACCAGTATTTTCATCAAAGGAAAATAAAGCTGAAATCTTAGCTGAACTACAATGTTTCATAAAATCACCACACTGTTTCTCAGTTGGTTTCCATCAAGTTATTGTGTTTCCAAGGAAGTGGTAAGAATGGACGCAACACCTGGTATTATTAACATATTCAAATGCATCACTTCTGACCACTTGTATTCAGATTTCATTGAGATTTCATTAATATCTGCTTATTTCAGCACTTTAGTGAAAGCAGTCAGTGTGACTATTGAATGACCAAATACATGGCTTACAAGTGAGAAGATAAGTGAGCGGTCAAATAATAATAATGTGAATATTGAATGGTGAAATCTATGGCTTACAAATTAGTAAATAAGCAAGCGAATAGAAAGAATGTGAATGACAACTATGATTTTGATAATCATTTAGTTATTAATATGAATAGCTTGTTTTGGTGTGCTTTTTTAAAACTCGTCCCACAAAAACCATGTGTAACGCCATCTGACATAGAGATTAATATTCTTTTTGGCAGTTCAAGCATTAGATTACCTGAACATTTAAAGCACAAAGTGGTTTTAACAAGCTCCGCACTCTTAGAAGAATGGTTCTTTGTTTAATAGAATCATCTCAAACAGTTCCAACATGCTTTGAAATGACTTTTACTGGTAACACTTTATTTCGATGGTCCATTTGAGTATCAGTAGACTCTCTGTTTAATACCTGTTGATACAGACATTTAACTGACTATAAGAAACTTTGCAAGTACATGTCAACTTACACTATCCCTAACTCCAACCCCAACCAACAGTCTACTTATAATCTAATGAGAATTAGTTGGCATGTTGATGCAATGTAACTTAAAATCAACTACAGTTAACAGACCATAAAATTAAAGTTGACCCTATTATTTTCTTAATGATCTTTAGATTATTTGCTATAAGTTTGGTAATTATTTGATTGATATTAATATAATTAATATTGTTTTATGTTTCATGTTTACTAATATCTGTTCTCTATTAATTTCTCTATATCTGTGTTTCTCAACCACGTTACTGGAGGACCACCAACACTGCATATTTTGAATGTCTCCTTTGTTTTTCACACCCTTTACAGGTCTTTCAGTCTCTGCTAACGAGTTGATGATCTGAGTTAAGTGTGTTAGGTTAAGGGGCTGGTGGTTCTCCAGGAATTTGGTTGAGAAACACTGCCCTATACAGTATGATCTCATAGCTTGTAGGCTTAAGGGTTTACTAATAAATACATTTACAATAAATATTTATAAAAGTTAGGTAAAAAGAAACTCAAAGACACAAAGAACTATTACAGTATAAAATGATTCTTCTGGACTGTTATTATGTGTAAACAATTTACAAAGAACCATCTTTTGAAGTGTGGAACTGGTCGAAAGTGTACAAAATCTGCACAAGCTGCAATATTTGCTCTTGTTTACATTCTTTTTTTTTTTCCAATGGGGAAGTCATATGGAAATCATTGATGCTCCTATGGTTTTGGGTCATTCTTCTCTGTCGACCTATCTGAACTTAACCAAACAGGAGGATAAACGTGCTGAACAACGAGTGCTGTATGATTTGTCATGCATGACAGAGATGGTCATTAACAGTGTACAAGGTTATAATCCACTATAGTATATAATTCACACACAGGGGTTGAGCAGGTATACAGGTTAGGATTAGGCCCTAATGCTCTGGGCCTAAATCTAACCTACTAAAAGCAATGAGAGCAGTGTTAATGTCCATAGCTGTTTCCCCTAATTCCACATTATACACTACGTATGCATGTATGCACTATGTACTTATGCACTCACACACTCAACAGCATAGTATATGTATGTAGTGTTGTCCCAAATGGAACACTAATGTTTTTTTTTTACTAAGCAGAAATTCAAACTGTTTCCCTGATGACGGTTGCCAAATAAATGACCAAAGAACCAAATAATACCTGCCATGAGTATAACTGCATTCACCTTCAGAAGGTGGCATCATCACTCGTGTTGGAGAATATTGTTTTCACAAACCAAAATAAATAAAGTTATCCAACGTGTGTGCCCAGTAGCTCCGCCCTTTCTACTACACAGCTGCGGTCGTTGAGAGTGTGAAGTGTCAATCGCTCCACACTTCATTTTACCGGTTGAGTGAGTGCATCATCCAGGTAATTAAAGTGCACCTAGAATTTTTAGAGTTTACAGTGTGAACACACTACTTACACTATTTATACTACAAAATGGCGAAGAATAGTGCATAAGTATGCGATTTGGGACGCACCTCATGTTTTTTGGTGTGTTTCATGCTATTGCTTCAGAATTTACATGTTTACATTTTACATTTAATTTGTATGTCAATGAGTCTGAATGATTTTCACATAAACTTACTCATGCCCATACAATATTCTGACCATCAAAATTGTCCCCAAGTGTGGCCATCTTAACAGCTTTAGACCCCATTTATACTTGTATTTCCAGGAAATTCCAGGAAAAGCCCTTACAAAAAGCTCAATTCCTTCTTCGTTCTTCTAATTTAAGTGTACATGGTTAGTAATCCCACGCACATTACATGCCATCAGTCCACACTAACTATAATGCACAACCTATAGCCGACAGGGTGAAGACTGTAATTACCGAAGGTTATTAGACATCGTTTGGCGACTTTATGAAGTTACAATTACCCACTTTCCCATCATGAAAATAATGACATTACATCACATTACCTCTGACATGTGGCTTGAGTTATTAATAACAGCTAATTTAATGACGAGTAGCCACCGTTCTGGTGAATTACAGCTTTCGATAAGCAAGTACAAGCCGGTTTGCAGAGATTCAGACTGTAGCGTATCATTTTAATTCTTGAACTCAATTACCCTCTATTACCACAGGAACAGGGTGACACCAGTTGGCCAAAATGAAGGGATCTTTTTGTACCTGATCATTTGGCGTCCTCCACATTACAATGGAGATTTTTTCCCTTTGACGGCTGAAAATAAATTCCGCAAGCAGAGTCCTTAGTGCTGTCAGTCAGACGTCAGAATATGTATTGTATATATTCCTTTAATTCTACGTGCCACTGATTCCTATCATTATTGTATCAGAGCAGCTGTCATAGTAAGAGTGTCATCTTTAAATATATATTTTGGTATTCATTCCTCTTTTGTGTCTGTCTCATTGTGTTTTACAGAAACAGTTTCGATGAAGAAGATCCTGAGCCAGAAACCAGCAACAGCGAATGCTATGGATATCCTCAGCGCTGTAGATTTCTCCTTCACATAGCATTTCGAGTGGATCGCTTCATCATTTTTAAACTTCCAAACTGTTCTTCCTATAAGCAGCCATGAGCGGAAGGAGCTCAGATTGAAACAGACGACAGGGAAAGACATCAGATGATGGGGGCACCAGGCGGGCCAGTTCTGGGTGGGTTTAGCTCCACCACATCCTCCTTAGACCTCGTTGGCTGGATGATCTGGCCTGGGAACACCACGGTCAGCCTGAACCAAAGCTTCTTTGGCACAGACTACAGCTTTAATCTGTCATCCTCCTCTTCGTCCTCTCCTCATGGGGTGAAAAGGGAGGAGATGAAGGAGAAGAACTGGCCGGCCCTGCTGATTCTAGTGATTATCATTCTGACCATAGGAGGGAATATTTTGGTTATTTTGGCAGTGTCGCTGGAGAAAAAGCTGCAAAATGCAACAAACTTCTTCCTCCGCTCACTCGCAGTGGCAGACATGCTGGTTGGCATCTTGGTCATGCCAATATCTCTCATAAACATATTATATGGTAAGTTACTTTAGGTTTTTTTTTTTTGAAAATTCATGACATGGATAACAAAATATATTACATTTGATTAAATATTCATTCATTCATTTTCTTTTCGGCTTAGTCCCTTTATTAATCCGGGGTCGCCACAGCGGAATGAACCGCCAACTTATCCAGCATTAGTTTTTCACAGCGGATGCCCTTCAAGCCACAACCCATCTCTGGGAAACACATCCATACATTCTCATTCACACACATACACTACAGACAATTTAGCTTACCCAATTCACCTGTACTGCATGGCTTTGGACTTGTGGGGGAAACCGGAGCACCCGGAGGAAACCCACGCAACCACGGGGAGAACATGCAAACTCCACACAGAAATGCCAACTGGCCCAGCCGGGGATCGAACCAGCGACCTTCTTGCTGTGAGGCGAACGTGCTACTCACTACGCCACCGTGGCGCCACTTGATTAAATATTTATATCTTAAATATTTCCACTTATATTGTAATCGGTTTGATACTTTTAAATGATATATTTTACAGTGATTTTCATCTAATATTTATAATGATAAATCACCCATAAAATTCATTTATTTTTATTATTTTATACGTTCAGCACTGTTTTGTAGTTACTTTAGCTTCCTGGGGATTTGTGAAACCAGTTAAAAAAAAGGCAAAAATATGCTCACATTTAAAATGGAACAATAGCTGCGTCCCAATTCGCAAACTATCTGTCCTAAATAGTATTCGAAAATAGAAATAGTATGTCCCAAACCATAGTATGTTCAATAGAATATGCCAAAGGTTCCCGGATGGTGTACTATTTTTGGTAAAAATTATGTAGAACCATCCATACTCTAACTGCTAATATTATCCATAACTACGGAGACCCAAAAGGGACGTGATGGTGGGGTAAAAAAAAAAATAGGTGGAAGGAAAAAAAGAAAAAAACTAAGTGATAGAAAAAACTTTTTTTTAAAAAGTTTTTGTGTTCCCTCGCAAAGATGTTTTGCATTCCTCCGCAAAACTGTTGTTCGACTTCACTTCATGCATGTCAACCTTTTTGCTGGGATTCTCCCGTATTTTACCATTCTATCCCATTATCATCCTATCATTAAGCAGCCTATTTTTGATATATTTATCCCATATTTTTGATCTTGGAAGCATGTGGAAGTTAATATAAAAATATCTGCATTCACTTTCTTTTCATTAAAGCTGTGCGTCGATCGTCGCCCTTCATATGCAACCTTTGAATCAGTAAATGCATGTATAAGCACTGACTCCATATGATAAACTGATCCCAGATCAGCTTGTGTACACAACATTTAAAGAGAAGCGAAAGTGCAGGACACTTGGGATTCGAGAGTGTGTTTAAACAAGCAAATAAACCTAATATTATGTAAACATGTCCGTCCTGCATGTTTTATTTTAAACGCAACTACTTTTCTCTTCTGAGCACAAACAGTTACTGAGGTAATTGAATGCTTTCATTATACTGTAGATCTCTTAAAAGTGACACTTCTGTTATTAAGCAAAACAAAGTAAGAGATTCTTTTACTGCTCTTCACTTGTTTGATAACAGACGTGTCACTTTAAATGGGGTGTACAGAAGTCTCGAGGGAAATATGCAAAATATGCAAAAACTTTTAAAAAAATATGTTCTCCTATCACTCCGTTTTTTTTTTCTGCGTCTTCTTTTTCTTCCACTCACTATGTTTTTCTTTCACCTATTTTTTTTCCCACCATCACGTCCCTTCTGGGTCTCCATACTACCCACATTGCGCGTTGGACATGAATTTGATTAGTACTACAAACTCGGGTAAAAAGTGTAAATAAATTACAAACAGGGCAGATGCTCAAAACCAACCGGCAAGTAGAGAGGCTTCGGTAAAGGTGTTTGAATGACTCTTAATTAATATATAGCCAACTGTAATATATTTTTATCATGTTTGCCATGTTATATAGCGTACATAACAAACAACATAACAAACTGTTAATGAGGAAGTATGTCCCAAACTTATTACACACTCTTGTTACACACTCAAAAGTATACATTTATTTCACAAGAAAGTACATACTTTTAGGATATATTATAAGTATGCGAACTGGGACGCAGCAAATGTCATCAAGATTCACAGTTTGTAGTGGTGTATTGTGGCTAAAGATTATTAAAGTATTCCAGCTTAGTCTATAAACCAATACGGGCTGACCTTTAAAGTGTATAACTTGTAAATTGAATGCAAGAAATATGGATGTATGGTAAGTTAAAAATGGAAGTGTTCTATTTTTTTAATGACATGGACCCCAAAATAGGAAGATCTCATCCCTCGTATACCTAGCACTATTTGACTCTACATTTTTCATGGTAGCACCTTGTGTGACTCCAAAACCACTGATTGAGCATTAAACTCACATTGACTTTGGGAAATGGCATCTGGATTCACAGCTTTGGGATGATGCATTGTTTAGATACATATTGCAGGTTGGTCTATAGCCTAATGTGAAGTGACTTTCTAATTGTCTAATGCGATGCAAACTTTCAAATAATGCAGCGCATCGCCTATAAAATGTATCATCGCCAGAAGCCACACTTTCCATAATATAACTTTAGTGGCATTTCCCTTTAAGACCCAGGGGCTTTTTTCCACTGGTGTGAGGCCTTCTCCAAATAACATGGCTCATTATACAAATGACACCATAGAATATACGGCGGGTTAAATAACACATTTAATTGGTCTCTTTCCTCCAAAACTCAAGAGATGATGACTTCTATTTAAAAAAAGAAGATGAAGAAAGTTATGGGGGTTAGGTTGATTTAGTTGGGAGATTGTACATGAATTTAATTATGTATAGCACAGAGCAATGACAAAGTTAGAAAAGCCAAGAGCTAGAGGTGGTGAGATTTAATAGCTTTACAGCAGGGTATAACGTGAAACCTCTCAGAACTAGACAAAGCAGAGAAAGCAAGAGAGTGAGAGAGAGAGAGAGAGAGGCAGTGGAGATATTTGGACAAGCTCAAAAAGTTTTAGACTGCTTTTTACAAATATATTTAGTGTCATCCACTTCTGATCCGATTAATGTTTCCACATCTTAATATTTTAAATCCCCAGATCCGGTTTTACACATCGAGAAACCCTAAGGAAAATATTGTGATTTTAATTTTTTTTAAAAACGCCAAACTGCCCCAAAACCTAACAAATAAAAAAAGAAAAGATAATAAAGAGCAAATATTGCTTCAATAGTTATTGAAAGCAAAAATAAAAGAATGTTTAGTCGTGACCTGAACCTCACTGTAAATATATAATATATCTTTAACTGAGGTAGTACAATGGCAAAAAAAATTATGGCCAGCTATTATTAAAAACAGCAACAACAACAGTATTATTTATCACTTGTAATACATATTTGTATTATCCAAAAATGTTCTCCTCATGTTTTGCATGGGTTTCCTCCAGGTGCTCTGGTTTCCCCCGCCGCATCAAAGGCATGCTATAAGTGAATTGGAATGAGTGAATAAGTGAATTGGATGAAACAAATTGGCTGTAGTGTGTATGTGTATGAGTGTATGGGTGTTTCAAAGGTATTGGGTTGCGGCTGGAAGGGCATCCACTGCGTAAAACATAGCAGAATAGTTGGTGGTTCATTCCGCTGTGGCGACCCCTTTTAAATAAAGGGACTACGCTGAAGCAAAATGAATTAATGAATGTATGTCAAACACCTATATTGAGTTATGCTTGTATTACCTGAAAAATAGAGGTAAAAATATCTCTGTTCCCCTGTACTGTAGATACATGCTTTGCAGCACAAAGCATATATAATTACTTTATAATATAATATAATATAATATAATATAATATAATATAATATAATATAATATAATATAATATAATATAATATAATATAATATAATATAATATTCATTCATTCATTTTCTTTTCGGCTCAGTCCCTTTATTAATCCGGGGTCGCCACAGCGGAACGAACCGCCAACTTATCCAGCATTTGTTTTACGCAGCGGATGCCCTTCCAGCCACAACCCATCTCTGGGAAACACATCCACACATTCTCATTCACACACATACACTACGGACAATTTAGCTTACCCAATTCACCTGTACCGCATATCTTTGGACTGTGGGGGAAACCGGAGCACCCGGAGGAAACCCACACAACCACGGGGAGAACATGCAAACTCCACACAGAAATGCCAACTGGCCCAGCCGGGGATCGAACCAGCGACCTTCTTGCTGTGAGGCGAACGTGCTAACCACTTGGCCACCGTGGCGCCATAATATAATATAATATAATATAATATAATATAATATAATATAATATAATATAATATAATATAATATAATATAATATAAATTTGTGCTGGGCAAAATGAATTGCAATTAATCACATCCAAAAATCAAAGTTTGTTTTAACATAATTGAAGTGTGTGTACTGTGTTTATTTATTATGTATATATAAGCACACACTGACAAGCATATATTTAAGAATATTTATATTTAGATATAAGTTGTATGTATATATGAAACAAAATTGACAAATACTATGTCAAAAAATACTCTATTTTAGATGCAATTAATCTTTGCCTAAAACTAATATTAATATAATATACACTAGATATTATATAGTACCATATAATAGATGCAAAAAGTAACATTGAAACCTCACCAGGCCATACTGCCACATATTGAGGACTAGATGAATTGCACTTATACAGATCTGAACATAAATCCTTTTTTAATTATTTTGCAGTCACATACTTTTTTTGAGTAGATTAATTTTAAATAACTGATTATTTTGCTACCTTAAAAAAGAAGTCTTCCTGAATTGGATTAATGCGTGTTGTATGAATGTAATCTGGATGTACTGCATTCGCCATTCATTGTCACATGACCATCACTTCTCTGCCATTCACAAATCCTCTCCTGTGGCCTCATGGGATAGTAAAGTGTCCATTGTTATTATATAGTGGCCCTAGTCATTATATCATCTTTGAGTCTTTGAGAGAAAGAAGACGGAGAGAAGAGAGCGAGAGAGAGAGGCCGTTGGGGGCACATTGAGAGAGACAGCAGCTTGTCTGGCATTGTGTTGCTCAGAAAACCACAGAAATATGGCCTGTGGCAGAATTGAGATGGTGCAGCCTCTGTGAACCGCTCAGCTGTCTGCTGTGGAGTATTTCTGGCTCTCGATATCCATACAGGGACCACACTGTCCATCTCTCCTAAGCCATGGGGAGCTCTGTTTAACCCACATGTCTTTTTCAGATCTTTTTATATACTATGCTCAGCATAAATGAGCACACCCTTACTGATCTCTCTTTTAAATTCATGTTTTCTGTAGGATGCTTTAAAATAATATATTTAGATTCGTCTGTACCAAAGCCAAAACAGGAACTAATCTTACAAAAAGCTTTAGATCAGAGTCAAAAAAAATTAGTACACCCAAATTAATATGTTGGGGGAAAAAATAAATAAATCACTCACCGGCCACTTTATTAGGTACAACTGCTCGTTAACGCAACTTTCTAATCAGCCAATCACATGGCTGCAACTCAATGCATTTAAGCATGTAGATATGGTCAAGAAGATCTGCCACAGTTCAAACCGAGCATCAGAATGGGGAAGAAAGGTGATTTAAGTAACTTTGAACATGGCATAAACCGCAAGTAATTTCAGACTGGTTTCTTGAACATGACAATAAGTTCACTGTACTCAGATGGCCTCCACAGTCACCAGAACTCAATCCAATAGAGCACCTTTGGGATGTGGTGGAACAGGAGATTCGCATCATGGTTATGCTGCCGAAAAATCTGCAGCAACTGCGGGATGCTATCATGTCAATATGGACCAAAATCTCAGAGGAATTTTACAGTATCTTGTAAAACAAGGTCATATCGCACTTCTACGAGTTTGATATTGCATTTATACTACAGTTCGACAGCACAATCATGTATATAAAAACTTAGAAAATTATTTACCTGTTTAATAATGATTTGATCTGCTGTAGTTTAAAATTATGCTGGTTTTCTCTTAGGGCTTATTATGTGGTCTTTGTCGCCATCATGTAGATCAACATCATCAACCGTCTTTGCTCAAAAAGAGACTGATGGCCGACAATGCACTGTCTCTGAGAAATTTTAAATATTTTAAAATAGGCACTATCCTTATAAATAAACTGCATAGTTGCAATCTAAACAACTACATTCTTGACTAATAAAAGCCTCAAAAGTACATTATGTTGCCCAAAAGCAGCATTATTTGTCAAACTGTAGAGGGTCCTCTGCTAATTGGTGTACTATGGTTGCTGTAAGTGAGCGGAGTAATACACAAGGGTGAAAGATGAAGAGGCTGCTCGAGTGCTGTTATTGCGGAATATATTTTATTTATTTATTTTTTTATATAAAAAGGAAAAATCGCAATAAATTTTTGCAGTGAGTTGGTTGAATTTAAATGCATTATCTTTTAATTCATAAAGTGACGTTTGGGAAAAAAAGGGCCTCAAAAAAAAGGGGGGGGGGGTGTTAACTTAAGGTTTTCATGTTAACTTAAATTTGTTTGCTAAATTTGTTTTTACGTTTACTTCATTCCTTTATGTTGTCCAAACACAAATCTATTGTGTGGAACCTAGCATTTTTTACAGTTATATAACTGTTTTGTTCAAATGCACCAAAATATATTGGATATTTAGTGAGAAATTGATAAAAAAATATATCTTTTTCAAAAGGGGTAGTTATTTATTCTGCACACTTTATATACACTTAAAAAACATTTTGTAAATATATTTAAAAGCACTTAAAATTAAATTTTGCTTAATTATTTTCAACAAAAATGCATTAGCCAGTGTAACGTTTGAATAAAATCTTTATTGGATGTCTAAACTCCTTAAACAAGTATATTTTTACATTTTTTAAAAATAAAAAAACTTATCTTGACTACCAGTGTAACAAAGATTACAACTATATTTGTTTACCCATAGATAATCTGTACAACATATTTTGCTCTTACTCTGAGCTAATTAGTGTGTAATTAAAAAAACAAACAATAATTAAATGATGCATATTTCAGATTTCAATCCACACCCTGTTGAAAAGTGTTTTTTCGATCTTGAAATATATTTTGACGTATATTTTTATTGTATGAAGGTTGAAATTAAATGTAGTTTTGATATTTTCTTATACTTCAAATGAATGTTTAATAAGGAAAAAGAGAAATGTATTTTACAGTATGGGAAGGATGCGTGGGTGACGGATCTCTTGACATGAGTGGGTTTGGAGAACTCAGGCGGCCTTCATATTGATTGTGGAAGATGTCCTAACTTTAAATGATCTTAGTTGCTTGTCAGCTGTAGATAGTGCTCATGATGAGCTTGCATTTGTCAGTTTAAGAGGAGAGGCTGTTATTGATCACTAAGAGATATTGATCAGTACAGCAGCCTGCAGACCCTCAGAGCAAACAGAGCACTGGAAAAAAGAGGCACTTTAGTGGAGGCAGAGAACAAACTGACATGGTGCATCAACAGAAAACACTGTGGCGCCGCCATGCTGTTTTATTGTTTTTCATATACTGTTGTAGATTTTGGCAATGTTTTAAATTCTATATATAATCTTTATTTTTTTTAGCTACATTCATTTTGTTGTACAGTATGTGTGTATTTAATACACTGATGATCAGGAGTCTGGAATGATTAAGGTTATTTTTATTTGACTTTAATTGCCTTTAATTATAGTTTAGTTTAGTTTAGTTTAGTTTAGTTTAGTTTACTGTAGTTTTGTTTTGTTTTGTTTTGTTTTGTTTTGTTTTGTTTTGTTTTGTTTTGTTTTGTTTTGTTTTGTTATCAAAATGTTGGTTTCCTTACAATTGATTTGTGTCGGGGGAAACATGAAGGAATTAAGTTAACTTATTAGTTTTTCACTAACTTTAAGTGGATTGAACATAAAATAATAAAGTTGTCCTCCCAAAAACTCAATTGTTTTGTTTCAGTTTAAATAGGTAGTTTTATCAAGCAGCAAACATAATTTTTTGAGTGTAGTTATTTAGTTAGTTAGTTAGTTAGTTAGTTTATTTAGTCTTCTGATTGCCAATGTACTTGTATCATTCTTTACTGAATTATTATAGGTAATATTGTTTAAATGTTATATAAATATATTGTTATTTAGGTATTGTCATTTAATTAACAATACATTTAATAAATGAATAATTTAAATTGAATAATAATAATAATAATAATAATAATAATAATAATAATAATAATAATAATAATAATA
>CAIGQQ010037820.1:5145726-5172683 GCA_903798035.1 Danio albolineatus | reverse complement strand
ATTATATTATATTATATTATATTATATTATATTATATTATATTATATTATATTATATTATATTATATTATATTATATTATATTATATTATATTATATTATATTATATTATATTATATTATATTATATTATATTATATTATATTATATATTTGTACTGTCTATTGCTTAAGTCTATCACTTTGCTTCTGTGCTGGTCCAGTAATGATACTGTAGCTTTTAGCTATATTTTTGTTTGCCAACATAAATGATGTTATCAGGATGGGTTTTTGGCTGGAGTTTCTCCACAAAAGCCTCTCCTAAACTTGTGATAATAGCGAGCTGGGACTCTTTGTCCAGAAACAGTGCTAAACTGTTATTCTGGCAAGTGCAATCCTCTGTACTTTTCCTCTCATCACTGCTGTAGCCATTAATGTACAACAGAAGCTACTCTCTCTGTTCATGGGCATCCAAAAGTAAACCACGAACACAGCTTTTTGAAAAGTTGTTGTACAAAGTTTATTAAAAGTTTATCAAAGCGTTAGTTCTCCCAAAATCTAAATTGGGACCCATCGACTATAATACAAGAAAAAATATATACTATGGAAGTCAATGGGTCCCAGCAACCAGCATTCTTGAAAAAATCTGCTTTTGTCTTTACCAGAAGAAACTCTCAGCCTTTAGTTTGAGATTTATTGAGATATATTGAGATTAAATGTGGCCACTTGTATCAATAACATAATTCTGTGTATATATACAGAATAATTTTGCAACTATAGTCACTTAAATTGTAACACAATACATAACAAAATTATAACTTTTTACATTGAAGGTTTAAGGCTTACGATGCAACTCTAATTAGAATCACCTGTTTGGTCTCTCATATAAAATATCCACTGAACTGAAACTGAAAATGTGTGTGTGTGTGAACGTGAGAGTGTAAGGATGTTTCCCAGTACTGCGGTGCAGCTGGAAGGGCATCCACAGCATAAAACATATACTGGAATAGTTGGCTGTTCATTTCGCTGTGGCGACCCCTGATAAATAAGGGACTAAGCCAAAGGAAAATGTATGAATGAATAATAGTGTGAATTAATAAACGAAAGTGTTACCAAAATCCTTTTTGTAAATTTAAGGTCTCTTATTTGACCCCCATATAGTAGGCAGTGGTGGAAAGAGTACTGAAAAATCATACTCAAGTAAAAGTACCTTTACTTGCCCAAAAATGTAGTGCACATAGAGTAAAAGTATCTGTTATAAGTATTACTCAAAGTATGAGTAAAAAGACCTTTTAAAAGTACTCATGAGTATTACGCTGTAGAAAAGTTGATGCGTTTACAGAATGTTACGTTTACACATCCCTGCACAAACAACATGTAGTGTATCCTATTTTCGTTCGTTCCTTCCAACCTTCCTTGAATTATTTGTTTGTTTTCTCCTTCCTTCATGCATTCATTTGTACCCTCCTTCCTTCGTTCACTCGTTCGTTCGTTCATATTTTTATTCCTTCATACATTAGGTCCTTTTGTTCATTCATTCGCTTGTACATTCCTTCCTTCCTTAGTTTGTTCAGTCCTTCCTTGAATTCTTCATTCGTTGGGCCTTCCTTTTTTCCTCCCTTCATTTGTTCGCTCATTCTTTCTTCCATATTTTTGTTCCTTCCTTCATTAGGTCTTTTGTTCATTCATTCATTCGTTCCTTCTTTCCTTCTTTAGTTTGTTCAGTCCTTCCTTGAATCCTTCCTTCATTTATTTAGTTCTTCGATCCTTCCTTCCATTCATTGTTCAGTCCTTCCTTTTATTTGGCCCTTCCTTCCATTCTTCATTCATTCCATTTAGTGATTGTTTAAGGCTGTTTGGTGATTTCAGTCATCATACAGTCGACATCCATCATTTTCAGTGACATGCAGTCTATAAACAGTCTCTGGATCATTGCGTGTAAAGATTTTGGACATCTTCTCGGACATTTTTAATGTTTCCAAAAGGTTTGCTGCATTACTAAAGCGCCCGTGTCTTGAGGTTGTTCAGTATGATGTGATTTACTTTCTATGTGTGATTTAATTGGACAGGAATCACAGGACTGATTTTTCTATTTTAGACAATGACCATAGACAAGAAAGAAATAAAGTAGTGACTGCAGGTTGAAGGAAAGTAGTGGAGTAAAAGTACCGATACTGCATGTACATGTACTCAAGAGAAAGTAAAAGTGCACATTTTTAAAACTACTTAGTAAATTACAATTCCTGAGAAAAACTACTCGATTACAGTAATTTGAGTTTTTGTAATTAGTTACTTTACACCACTGCTAGTAGGTAATATACAATACTAATACACAGTAAAAGAAACCTTGTATGTTGTATGGGTTTTGGCATCTTACAACTAGAGTATAAGAAACGATTCAGTCACCTACACAAACACACACACACACATATATAAACACACACAGATTGAACAGATAAAGATGGCGTACAGGGATTCAGCTGCATGTCTGCCTGTTGTCATAAACAGTGAGTCTGTGATGGCCATTACCAGCAAGCTGTCAGAGCAAAATATCATCAACTGTTTGAAAGTGTGAACGTGACACACACACACACATAACGCTTTCACACTCATAAACTCATACACACACGCACACACTGACATAAAAATAGTTTTCCACTGCAGTGGATGCGACAATGATGGATTTCTCTCTCCTCGTTTCATTTTCGCTGTCTAATAGTGTGTGCGATTGTGTGTGTTTGGTCGGGGCAGTGCAGCACGTATGTGATTGAACTGCCATGTGACTTTCAAAAGATACAGCCGTCTGACCTTGATTCAGACTGTTTAATCTGCGCGAGTCGGGCGTTAAGTTCAAAAATGGATGAGGAGCAGGGTGAGATATGGGGTTTATGATGGAGCGCCGTGGCCTGCTCACATGTATTAGCGTCTGGAGGAATCGGAGGAAGCGTATCTCTGAGGATCAGCCAAATACACACAAGGAAAAAGAGTGAGACGATGCTGTAGGAATGAGTTCAGAGAGAAGCATTTAGAGTGATTGCCTGTGGGAACTTACAGTGTTAGGATATGTTTGAGATTTGAGCGATATACTGATACTCAGCAGCTCAGATGCTGCTGATCTCACCAACCAATTCTGTCTAAAACATGGTGGTGCTGGAAATGTTAAGGTTGAGTTACTATATTTATCCTGCTGAACGTCAGATCTGGCTATTCTATTTTCTCCAGTTCATTTTTTCCCTTTTTTCTTTGCTTTGGGTCTATATAATCTCATGAGAAAATCTAACTCTTTTAAACTTTTGGTGAATTTATGGCCCATTCATATGCATTTATATGAGGACATGACTTTTAGATCAGTCGAAGCCTATTAGCTGAATAACATAACACGTAAACACATAAAATACTCCTTAGGGGAGGTGAAGGAGAAATATGGGTTTACAAACACAGCGGCCACTTTATTAGGTACACCTGTCCAACTGCTTGTTAACGCAAATTTCTAATCAGCCAATCACACGGCAGAAAGTCAATGCATTTAGGCATGTGGACATGGTCAAGATGATCGACTGCAGTTTAAACCGAGCATCAGAATGGGGAAGAAAGGTGATTTAAGTGACTTTGAACGTAGCATGGTTGTTGGTGCCAGACTTGGTGGTCTGAGTATTTCAGAAATTGCTGATCTACTGAGATTTTCACGCACAACTATCTCTAGGGTTTACAGAGAATGGTCCAAAAAAGAGAAAGTATCCAGTGAGCAGCGGTTCTGTGTGTGCAAATGCCTTGTTGATGCCAGAGGTCAGAGGAGAATGGCCTGACTGATTCCAGCTGGTAGAAAGGCAGCAGTTACTCAAATATCCACCCGTTACAACCGAGGTATGCAGAAGAGCATCTCTGAATACACAACACGTCCAACCTTGAGATGGATAAGCAACAGCAGCAGAAGACAACCCTGGGTGCCACGCCTGTCAGCTAAGAAGAGGAAACTGAGGCTACAATTCGCACAGGCTCACCAAAATTGTATAATAGAAGATTGAAAAAAGATTGCTTGGTCTGATGAGTCTGGATTTCTGCTGCGATGTTCTGATGGTAGAGTCAGAATTTGGCATCAACAACATGAAAGCGTGGATCCATCCTGCCTTGTATCAAAGGTTTAGGCTGGTGGTGGTGGTGTATTTTCTTGGCACACTATGGGCCCCATTAGTACCACTATTTCCAGCAGGATAACACGCCATGTCATAAAGTGCGGATCATCTCAGACTGGTTTCTTGAACATGACAGTGAGTTCACTGTACTTAAATGGCCTCCACAATCACTGGAACTTAATCCAATGGGAGATTTCCATCATGGATGTGCAGCCAACAAATCTGCAGTAACTGCATGATGCTATGATGTCAATATGGACCAAAATCTCTAAGGAACATTTCCAGTACCTTGATGAATCTATGCCACGAAGGATTAAGGCAGGTCTGAAGGCAAAAGGAGGTCCAGCTCAGTGCTAGTAAACTGTACCTAATAAAGTGGCCAGTGAGTCTATATAAATTGTAAACAAATACAGTTTTATTTTTATACGAGATACAGTATTATACCTCATGTAGTGTGATATAGGGGAATATTTAATGAAAACAGCTCACAAAAACACCTTTATTCAGTGTTTCAATATGACCAAAGCTCTGTAGTTTGGAATAAATGATGGTAATGCTTTACAATAAGGTTGTATTAGTTAATGTTAATGCATTTACTAACATGAACAAACAATGACCGATACATTTATTGCTGGATTTGTTCATCTTAGTTAACGTTGGTTAACATTGTTAGTTCATGTTACAGAAACTCAGCTGCATTAACGAATGTTAACAAGCATAAATTTGGACTTTCAATTCAATTCAAGTTTATTTGTATAGTGCTTCTCACAGTAATTGTTCTTTTAAAGCAGCTTTAAAAGGTGCACATTATTGCATTACAATCAAAGTGAGAAAAGTTAAGGTTATTACACTGTAAAAAAATCCTGGTTGCCTTAAATTTTTAAGCTGAATCAAATTAATCTTATAAGTTAAACTTACTTAAAACAGCTTTTTTAACTTATAAAATTAAGTTAAAACATGATCAACTTATTTTAATAAGATAAAATCAAATGTTGTCATGACTAATTGATCATAATTTTTATGATAACTGTACAGCTCCGTCAGCTTAGTCTCTATTTCAGAGGTTGCCACAGGGGAATGAACCGCCAACTATTTCAGATTATGTTTTTACATAGCGGATGCCCTTTCAGCCGCAACCCAGTACTGGGAAACTCCCATACACACTCATACACACACACACACTCGGGGAGAACATACAACCTCCACACAGAAATGCCAATTGGTCCAGCCTGGACTCGAAACAGTGACCTTCTTGCTATGAGGTGACATTACTAACCACTGAGCCACGGCGTCACCTGATGTGTTCATCATAGGCTAGGCAAGGCAAGTTTATTTATATAGCACATTTCATACACAGTGGCAATTCAAAGTGCTTTACATAAACAGAAATAAAATTTAAGTATAAGAAAATAAAATAATAAAAAAAACCAGATAAAAACAGATTAAAATGAGTTAAGACAAGTTATAAAAGAATGAAAAGAAAAGAAAGACACAATAGTGTGATTTGTTGGACGTAGCACAGTGCTCATTCAGTAAAGGCACAGCTAAACAGATGTGTTTTCAGTCTTGATTTGAATGTACCTAATGTCGGAGCACATCTGATCATTTCTGGAAGCTGATTCCAGCAGCGAGGGGCGTAATAGCTGAAAGCAGATTCACCCTGCTTTGACTGAACTCTTGGAATTTCTAGTTGAAATAAAAAGATTCATTTATTTCATAGATTAAATAAAAAGCTTTAAAGTGGTAAAATGTGGGATCTTGTACATCTAGATTTATGCATTTGGCAGATAATGTATCTATATCAACAGCAAGTGCATTCAAAATATATTTTTGTGGGCATGCATGTAATCTTAAAACCAATCTGTTTAATCTGTATTATTAGCATTATGCTCTACTAGTCGAGCTACAATAGCGATATTAGATTAGTGTCTCATTTTTAAAAGAATCCACAGTGCGTGTGCCTGCCTGTGTGTGTGTGTTTGTTTGTGTGTGATTAAGCAAAGCCATGAGCTAAGCTGTTCATCACGGATGTCGGAAAACAGTTGAAAGAGCCTAAGGAGTTCATTACCTTCCAGTGATATCAGCGATGAACAGAATCCAACAAATGATTTTTTTTCCATCTCTCAATAGTGTTCCGACACTCCATCTCTGTCTGCACTGAGAGAGAAATGAATCTGCTGAACATGTAAATCAGGGCTGAGTTTATCAGTTGTTCCAATTAATCAAAGCGAGATGCAAAGGGCCAAAGGCAGCTGGACCAATCAAGAGATGAAAGACAAGTGAAATTAGAGAGGGGTTTATTTCGGTCATCAACATGCAGATGAAGTTGTATGTTGACATGTGAGGAAATGTTGCCCTCTATGCCATGCTAATGAGGTTTCAGACCCTCAGTTGTTATACAGCCACACACTTTAGATCAGTCAACACACAGTTTGTAAATTTCAACTCAGGCTCATTATTGATATGTACCCCGTATACAGTTTTGGAGAGAGGGAAATACGTCCTGAGAGGTACGTTTGTTTGTTTTTTGCAGTTTTTGCAAATTCACCAGAGGCCGCTGTGTATGCTTTTGCAGATCTCAAATTTCTGAGTGCCATTCGCTCCTGCTGTTCTCACATTAATCCACCAGAGGCTGTTGTTGAATGACTGACTGACCGACCGACCGACCAACTGGTACCCCCATCCAGCCCCTTCCCTAAATCCAACCAACAGTGTTTACAAATCCACTGATTAACCCGTCCTTCGCCTTCCCTAAACCCAACCGATAGTGTTTTCAAAAGAACTGATCAACCCCTCCGACCGCCTTCCCTAAACCCAACCAAAAGTGTTTTCAAAAGCACTGTTTAACCTGGCCACCTCCTTCCCTAAATCCAACCGACAGTGTTTTCAAAAGCACTGATTAACCCGCCCCCCGCCTTCCATAAACCCACCCGACAGTGTTTTCAAAAGCATAGTTTAACCTGGCCACCTCCTTCCCTAAAACCAACCGACAGTGTTTTCATGGTGGCAAAACCCCAAAATGAAAATTCACTCATCATTTACTCATCCTCCACTTGTTCCAAACCAGTTTGAATTTCTTTCTTCTGTTGAACACAAAAAGAAGATATTTTTAAGAAAGTTGAAACTTCTTTAGTATATTTTGTTTTGTGATGAGTTCTTTAGAAAATTTGTGATTGTTTTGTGGGTTTTTACTGCTTGCTTTATATAAACACCACTACTCAAAGCTTTGTGTCCTTTTACTGACTAGAATTTGAAATACAGTAGTTCAATTCAAATCTGCATTTTAAAGTGAAGAAAATGAGGATGGCTAGTATTAAAAACAGTGGGAAACTGGAGTGTGGGCATGTTAAAATATTAAATCTGATTGAAGCCTTTGACATATAAACACACCATCAACTTGATCATTTTATTTAAAATTCATGTAATTATTTCTATAGTAGTTGAGGCTAGAAATGTTCAACTTTTACACTGGCTGCCTTTTTTTCTACCTGCAGGAATTAAAGCTTCATTTGACAGCTTGAATCTGACCTAATACCTTCACTACCTCCTCTATATCCCACTTTATCTCTTTCTCCCACCCCACATTTAACCCCATAATCTGTAACCTGGCGGATCTGCCGCTGTCATTTTTTCTCATTTAGGAAAGGTGTAATTGCATGTGCTGTGGGCTATTTGAGCGGACAACAGCACATGAATGGGACCACCGCAGAGATATGGACAAATAAACGAGGAGGGGGAAAACCCCCTCGCTCGCCATCTGTGTCAGAACACTTGCTGCTCCTGCTCTGGCACAGGACTCCGTTATCATTAATTTCGCTAACTTGGCATCCGATGTTCCCCTCATCTCCAGTCCAGGTGTTCTGAGCTTCACAATGCTCTGTCTGGATTTGGACTAGTCTCATTCAGCTTATGATTGGATTGCCTGCGCTCGCTCCAGGCTTCAATAAAACACTAAATTGACGGTGACTCACGCCTCATGTGGCGCTAATGTCATCTGAACCCTCAGACATGCCCCTCTAGACCTGTAGACCTTGCTTTAAGAGTATCTGACCCTGCATTACAGCTTGTCCTGTCTGAGGGACATTTTCATTTTGCCACTTCTGTCACCTAAAAGCCTACCAATCCAAGGCTGAAATTTTGTATTACAGGTTTCATCACTTGTTCCAACTCAAAGTCTGTGGAACTAAAACTTTGAAGTTGAAAGTTGGTCTTCAAGAGCCCGTATTATGCCTTATAAAAGGGCATATTTTGGTTTTGGGGACTCCAACAACAGGCTGATATGCATGCAAAGTCAAAAATCCTTTCATTGCATTTATTTTTACCTATTTATCCCAACGACTCTCATTTGATTTGTTGAGCTATTCATTTGTTCCCAAACCCCTCTTTTGCATGATGCTAATCTGTGCTGATTGGTCTGATTACCCAGTCTGTTGTGATTGGTCGACTGGGGCAGAAAGAAACATTCACCACGGTTATGAAATGGCCAAAGTGCAGAGTATATGTGTGAGCCCACTGCAGGAGTGCATTAAAGCAATGCAGTTAAACACCAGCATATACTCTATTCTTAAACCTAACCCCAAGTAATAACAAAGTTGAACTATGTTGAAAATTAACCGCACCACGCATGTGTAGGAACAGCTGATGGTGGCCATAGCAACGACAAACAGCAGGGCATCGCAAGCTCAGAAACGCATTTAAATTGGTAAGGAAAATAGCATGTGTTGCGTTTTCAACGTGGTTTTAGACACGATTTGAGAATAGCCTATACATACAGTACAAGCACTGATCTATAATAGGTAAGTGATTACAAGGTGTGTGGAGCGATTACAACTTACAACACACAATTAAATACATATATTGGAAACTACAGAAAACTAGGCAACCATTTTAATAACACTTACAGGTTGTGTAGGAAAGAGAAAGACTTACAGGTACTTGAGGAAGAAGAAACTGGTCCATATAAACTGTGTAACAGTTACTGACAAAGACCCGTACATTAATAGTCTTTGCTGATCCTTCCTTTAATAACAAATGGCTGGTGAATTATGTGTTGCAGCGTAGATTATTGTATCAATCATCAGAAAAATGACAGGAACAAACACAGCACATGGTATACTGTGATGTTGTTGTGAAAATAAACTTTATTTCCCGTAACCGCATCTCTGGCCATCTCTTTGTGTCATGATCAATCCCATGATCCCCTGCGCTCCGCTAGTGTCTGAAGAGAAAGGCACGTTCACGTTTTACCAGATCCAGCACTTTATATTTGGTGATGTCTCATATTGACATCGAGGTAAAAGATCCAAACACAAAACGAATCATTCGTTCGACTCTGAGTCAACCCTTTTCTTGAAGAATCAATAGTTTTAATCATGGTGCACTTTCAGATTGGATGTTTTCATTCAGCTAGAACTGTTACTCACTTTATGGAAGGTCATTTTTTAAAAAACCATAATAGGAGCTCTTTAAGAAACTCTTGATAGATTTTTAAGGAATATATCACCATTGCTGTTGATAACTTGTCCCAAACTAAAATGAATCCTACCTCAAATTGTGATGTTTGGAGGATTTTTTGGCTGGCACTGTAAGTAGCATAGAAAATGAAATACACTAGAACATCCTCTAAAACCTGGAAACATCCCAAAACATCTTAGCTACTGCATAGCAATTCACTGTTAACCACCCACAACATCCTGACATCTTCGTGCTGATTTTTGCCCTGTATGGCAAAACCCAAGGCCACTGTAAAAAAATGAATTATTTTTAAAGAATACTTCACCCAAAGATAAGAATTTTAAAGTCCCTCAATATTCAAAAACTGAAGTGATAGGTGTGGGGAAAAAATGTTAATATATTAAACTTTTCCAGCTTGTCCATTTTTTCCAGCAAACTGTCAGCACCTTGTGCAAGTCAGCATGCTGTGAAACATGGAAAAATTCACGACTTATTCACCCTCAAGTGGTTTCAAATCTGCATGAGTTTCCATTTTCTGTAGAACCCAACAGAAGTTATTTTAAAAAACGTTAGAAAGCTGGCTAACACTTTAGAATAATTGTTCTTTAATGTTGGTTAATGTATTTATTTAGATTGAATAATCTTGTAAAACATTTGTCAATCATAGTTCAACATTAACTAATGCATTAATAAAATCCAAAGTTGTACTTGTTATCATTGGCTAATGCAAAGTGAGTTAACATGAACTAACATTATTGAAATTTAATAATATCAATGCTAACAAAGATGAATAAATATCATAATATAGGTAATACTACTGTAATTGTGTGTTTATGTTATTAAATTCATGAACTGATGGACCATTATTGTAAAGTGTTACCAAAACCTGTAACCATTGACTTCCAAAGTTGGAAAAACAAATACTACCTGACTAAAGTCTTGTCGCTTATCCAAGTTTCAGGAACAACAAATAATAACTTGACTTCTAGTTGATCATATAGGATCTGAAGTGGTTTATATGGAAGGCAAAGGCCTTTAGATTACGCTTATTTTACCAAAATAAAACATGATGATGTCTTGATTTTTAATTATTTAATTAGGACAGTAAGATCTGACTTTGCTTAGACTAAAGTCTTGTCACTTAACAGAAATAATGTACAGTATAGAATATAAAGTCATGGTGCAGTGGAAAAAGAATGAATATTGTGTATGACTCCCATGAGCTTGAACCACTGCATCTATATATCTCTGCAATGACTCAAATAACTCATTAATAAAGTCATCTGGAATGGCAAAGAAAGTGTTCTTGCAGGACTCCCGGAGTTCATCAAGATTCTTTGGATTCATTTTCAATGCCTCCTCCTTCATATTACCCCAGACATGTTCAATAATGTTCATGTCTGGTGACTGGGTTGGCCAATCCTGCAGCACCTTGACCTTCTTTGCTTTCAGGAACTTTTATGTAGAGGCTGAAGTATGGGAGGTAACGCAATCCTGCTGAAGAATTTGCCCTCTCGTGTGGTTTGTAATGTAATGTGCAGCACAAAAATCTTGATACCTCAGGCTGTTGATGTTGCCATCCACCCTGCAGATCTCTCGTACACCCCATACTAAATGTCACCCCAAACCATAATTTTTCTTTTACCAAACTTGACTGATTTCTGTAAGAATCTTGGGTCCATGCGGGTACCAATAGATCTGTCACAAAACTGGACTTCAAATCCCATCATGCACCTCACACACACCAGTTCCAGTTCTCTTCAGTTTGCCAACACAGCTTGAAATTGATAACAAAATTGAAACTGATTACATGGACCATATATTCAACTCTCACAGATGCACAATTTGCTTGTTGTATGTTTTGCTGTAACATTACGAAGCGTCCTCTGTGTCTAGTCTTTCCATGTTTCTTGACCCTAACATAGTTACCTTGTTTATGTTATTGCGGCTTGTACTGACCTTATTGCCTGTGACTCTACTAAGCTTCAGGATTGCCTTCTACTGCTTGTACCTGTTGACTTTTGCCTGCCAGACCATTCTCTGTTAAATAAAGCTGCACGTGGATCCTCACTCCTTTGTCACCAGACACATTTTTAACACAAATAGCACAAAGCCATAATTATTAATTTCTGAATATTTTAATTTAGTGTGTTTGTGAGAAAACATCCTTATTGACTGTAAAATGACGTCAATATTATTATATTTTTGTTTACAGTAGATTTAAGTTGTATTTGCAAAATACAATTCTTTTGCACAGTTATAACAGAATATATGATGATGAACAAAATCACACAAATGCGCAGTTTATTGATTTTATTGTTGATGTACAGTTAAAAATGTGTTGAATTTTGTGTATAAAATGTACGCCTGCATTACATATATTATATCAATATATAAAATATATTACATAAAATATGAACTCTCCTTGAGTTTAATGCAGTGGTCCCCAACCCCTGGGCCGCGGACCGGCACCAGTCCATAGATCATTTAGTACCAGGCCGCAGAAGAAATAATTATTGAGTTTCGTTTTATTTATTATTTTATTACTTGTTATTACCTTTTATTTTGAAAAATTACCATATTCTTTTGGTTACATACTGGTGACTTGAGTGTAAAAATGTAACCCACAAGCTAGCAAAATGAATAAGGAACAGATGTCTTTGGAAAGTTTCGTTGCCAAAGGGAAAAGGCCCAGTGAAGGACCCACAAACTGCCAAGGAATTAATCCATTTGTCAACATATCGGGTGAATCCAGCATGTCTGTGCAACAAGATCAACTGCTGGAGATCGCAAATGACATCTTTTCTGCGTGCAAGTTTGTTATTTCAAATTGAGGCCCATGCGCTCGTGCCTTCCAGATGCACCCAGCTGAAAACATTATCAGAACCCTGTGAGTGCACTGAGAGTTTCGTGACAACTGACCAATCAGCATCGTATTTTATATGGAATATATACATTTCCGTAGACTAATTGTCTTAGACAAACACCCAGTGCTCTTTAATTTAAATTTTGTCCATAAATAAAACTTGTCAGAGTTGCAGTAATGTTTTGTCAGCTTTGTCATCCTCTGAGAAAACGTTTGATGGTTGCCTAGCAATCTACATACACCGCCCCATCCCATTCAACCCCCCCTGGTCACAGTAAAATTGTTAAGCGCTCACCGGTCTGTGGTGATAAAAAGGTTGGGGACCACAGCTTTAAAGCACAATTTGAATGTATGTAAAAATACAAATAATTGCTCCAGTTATTAGTAAATGAGACATTGTTTTAATCAAATAATGTAGTGAACAGGTCACCGTGCCATTTCCAAAACTTGAGCTGAAACTCTGCAGTAATAAATCAGAAGCCGTGGCTGGAACGATCTGTTTTGTAATTCTGGTACTGCATCTGAAAGGTTGACAGTGTGCATCTCTGACTCTCCTCCTTGGGTCGACACAACTCTAAATGACTTGCCTTTTACATAACCTGACTGTTTCTTAATGTTGGTTATTTAAAGCCTGCTGACATAACAGTCTCTTTTAGCTCTTGGTCTGGAGTCAGTCGTCTGGACTTTCATAATGCGATTTGCCAGGGCCACTTTGCCTCATGTCTCTCCTATCTATTCTTTCTTTCTCAGCATCATTCTTTACTGTGTGACTGTTTTATTACAGATGTTTACAAAGCACTTCCTCTGTGTGTGTGTGTGTTTTCAGATTATGCCTGGCCACTGCCCAGCGCGCTCTGTCCTATTTGGATATACCTGGATGTGCTTTTCTCAACTGCTTCCATCATGCACCTGTGTGCCATTTCTCTCGACCGATACGTGGCCATACGCAATCCAATTGAGCACAGTCGCTTCAACTCTCGCACCAAGGCTATGCTGAAGATTGCTGCCGTTTGGACCATTTCCATAGGTCAGAGAAACACGGATTTGATGATCTTGAGTAAAACAGGTGTTGTAAGGAAAAATGCTAAATTATGCACTCCCTTGCTGAATTTGCTACCTCATTGCCTAATTCCAACCACACCTCTCAATCATAACCCTACGCACATAATGGCGAATGAGGCGAAGCACAATTTGGCAGGGGTGCATTTTTTACACCTTATTTTTACTAATACTACTGTATATGATTGTAGCTTGTCAGGCTGTACAAACATGATCTCGCTTTCATAGGGGCTGTTTACACCTGGTCACTTCATGGGCTCTATTTTAACTCTCTAGGTGTTTTAACAAAGTCTAAAGTGCATGGAGCAAAAGCATTAAGTGCGTGTCCGAATCCACTTTTGCTATTTATAGGATAGAAAAATATGGTCTGCGCCCTTGCGCATTGTCTAACAAGGTTTTGCTTATTCTCTTTATGAGTTATGAGTGTATTTTGAGTATACCATACATTAAACCAATCAGAGTCTTATCCCGATTCCTTTTAAGAGTCAGTTGAGTCGCTCCATGGTGCATTTGCTATTTACATGGTGGACTTTGTAAGTGGAAAAACTACGCGCTTCACTATCAAGAAAACAGTTAAACAGACTGATGTTAATGCTGCTATTTGATTTTAATTTAATGTTTCAGTTCGCTCATTTAAAGGGCACCTATTTTACCACTTTTACATGACGTAAGATAAGCTTTTGGTGTCTCCAGAATGTGTCTGTAAAGTTTCAGCTCAAAATACCCATCAGATTATTTATTATAGCCTCCAGAATCTGCCAATTTTGGTGTCTGAGTGTAGCTGTTTCTGTTGACTGTGGCTTTAAATGCAAACGAGCTGCTTCTGCCCGCCCACTGTTCCCACATGCGTGCCTGCTTCTCCTGCGGTGCATCAGATAAACAGCAGTCAGTGATTGAGACAGACTCGGAAAAAGCTGAAATACAGCTCATTAGTCAAAAAAAACAAGTAAGTTTATTTCATGTATTTGAGGTGCCGTTTATTCAAGCCTTTCTGAAATGATGAGTTTCACACAAATGCTGTTTGCGGTACACACACACATATTAGTTGCGGCCATGGTGATTATAGCGATTAGGAATTAGTTAACGATTTTTACTTTCTTTGTTGCAAACATGCTGTTTTAAAAATGTTTTATACTTATAACACTTATAAAAATCCCAGGGAGTTGGAGCAAATATTTAAACCCAGTTTTTTTTTTTTGCAAAAATATTCAGTGGACATGTGTATACATGTTATTATAGACACATGGCGCTTGTCAATCAATTTGGTGTGCTGGGAAAACCGCACTTCTATGTCACGTTGCGGTGGGATTAAAAATCACTCGGATTTGGGTTCTATTTTCACGTCAAATTTTTTTTAAAAATTTCAAAAAAAGAAAAACACTTGTTGGCACTCCAATATGACAGTGGACACATTATGGCTACAGTACACAAAGTTCTGTTCAAACAGCTTACCAATATAGATTTTCATCGTAGATGCCTTTTAAGAGTTAATGACCATTTAAAAATACTATGAAACTAAAAAATAAATCAAACAAAATAGACATCCCAAACTGTGGCATTGCGTTCCTTTTTTCAATTGCGTTATCTCATATAGGCTATAACTCACTTTCACATTTAGTTGTTTATATTTTGAGAGGAATACAGTTTACATATGTGGTTTCAACAACCAGATGCATTAAGCTGTTCCAGACCACCTCCCACCTCCTGCTTTGATCAATTTGGTCTATATCCACCTTAAATGTCTTGGAGGGCATTTACACCTACCCTTTTCAAAACTGGATAGCAAACTGATCAGAAAGAAAATGCATGAAGGGATCAAGTGTAAAGAGCCTCTTAATGTCAAACTGTACAACAATCAAGATTCACAAAACACAGACTTACAGAGTTGGTTGACATCATCCATAGATGGCACAATCAGTAACATGGATTCTGAAATTGTACGTCACAGCAACATAATCTGTAGCGTTCATTTTGCTCATAACATAAATTGTTAATAAACCAGAAATGATTGCACCATCAGAATTAGCACTCTTAATAGCTCTTGATTTGATAGGAAAATGTCTCAAAACTTTGGAAACTGCCCGAACTTAATTGGAGTCAATATTCATTTGCAATGACCTTCAATTGGCTGTCGGTGAACATGTTAAACCAACAATGAAAGACCCCACATTTTAGTCTATGATTATAGGTATCTGTTGACTGGAATGGTGCAAAGAAATGCCCCAAAAAAAACCTTCAGAAGACAGGACAAGCACACTATTATTTTCCAGTGTCAGTTGAGGTCTTTATATTGTTGTACAACAGTACCATTCGCACCTATTAAAGCCACTGTAAGCCCACTGCAGTCTATTACTGCGATGTGTTTCATTGTCTGACGCTGCCAGATTATGTTGTTGGCGTTTCTCGAGGCTCCAGCTGGGTCTAAGAGGCCACTCTGATCCACAACAATGACAATTATTTGAACTGACATGACATAAATAAGCAGCGGTTTGGTGATTGTAGTGATTTTCTCCATCCTCACCCAGAGAAGCTCCTCTAAATTCAGAGCTTGGATTAATTGAATGTTGTGATTGGGCTGATAATCAGATACGTATAGTCAAGATCACCACCTACTGCTCAACAAAGTAAACCACAGTCTGTCATTGTGTGTGGATTGCTTAAGGATTACTAGGGTTTTGCATTAGCGCCCTCTAGAGTCTGACTTTTCACATCTGATGTAAGGAGACCGTGAGTTATCTGATCCAGTAGCTGAGAACTGGGGGTTTTAGTCTGCGTAGACTGATTGATTTGATGGCTTTTATTTGAAGTTTGGAGGATTAATAATTTTAGAATTGAAGAATATACATTTTAAATACCCTCCAGCTTTCACTCTCCCACGTTTCCTCTCACTAAACAGTCTAGAAATGATCAAATCTGAACCTGCTTTTCTTTGAAATTAATGCAAGCCTACACACTTCCGGATATGCCGTCTCTCTTTCTCTCACCCACACAAGCTTTTCCTTATTTTTTACTGCGTCAATCTCATTGTGTGCTGCAGTGTTATTTTAATGTTATTCAAATACCTTTAAAGTGTTTATTATTATTTAGAATGAGCTTTTTTATATATATTTTTAGCTAGTTTTGTTACATAATTTTTCCCTTTTTCACTTTAGCTTTCTTTTATTTTTTGGCCATTAACTTTGAAGGGTAATTAGAAACTATTGTTTGTTTTATTTCTAGTTTTAGAAATATTTAGTTTACATATGTTGGATTTAGTCACTTTGTTTTCATTTTTTATTTTTATATTTTATTTGAGCTTTTTGTCAGGTGATGGAAAACATCTCATTTTAAAATATAAAGAATATATAATTTGCTGTTAATTTACTTAACCATGCAGGATGATCCTTAAGTTAAACATTAAGGATGATTTTAGCTAAAACTGTGGTCCTTAAAACTTCAAGTGATTGGCTATGAGGTCTTTGAGAGTAAAAAAAAAAACAATTAATACCTGCAGTTCCTTACTATACCTTAAGATCCTATAAAGCTAATCAATCAGTCTGTGCTTGAACAGAAAAAGCTTACATGTGAGTTTGTGGCATCATTATGTCACAAGAAGCTTCCTCCCCAGGCTTTAAAGGAAACATATTATACAAAGGGGCTTTATTTAAGAGGCTTAAACACAGTTGTGTGGCAACAGTCCAGCTCCTAATGGTAAAAATGCATTTGTTTTATCTGTTCAGCAACGGTCAGTAAGATATTTAATTTTATTATTTTCATTATTTACAAAGGATAGAATAAATAGCATACATTAGAAAAAGCTGAAACTGAAGATGAAACTGTTTAACCTATTAAAATTATTAGCTATTATAAGAAATTGAATCAAGTTATCAAATCTCATTAACCTTTTCTTCACGGTATAGTTTAGACATTTTGATTAAAGAGCAGTGAATGAATCTCTCATTTAGATTTTTCATTTGATCACATCTTGTCACTTTAAAATGCACACATATATAATAAAAGGATTCGATTGCTTTCCTAGCTTTTTATGCTAATTTAAGATAAAATTTGTAGGTTGGCGGTTGATTCCGCTGTGGTGACCCCAGATTAATAAAGCCGGGATTAAGCCGACAAGAAAATGAATGAATGAAGATAAAATGTGTTGTGTTTAAAAGAAAAGCCACCAAGATCCACATGTTTAGATATTATTATTATTATAATAATAAAAATTCATTCATTCATTTTCTTTTCGGCTTAGTCCCTTTATTAATCCGGGGTCGCCACAGCGGAATCAACCGCCAACTTATCCAGCATATTTTTTACGCAGCGGATGCCCTTCCAGCCGCAACACATCTCTGGGAAACATCCACACACACTCATTCACACTCATACACTACGGACAATTTAGCCTACCCAATTCACCTGTACCGCATGTCTTTGGACTTGTGGGGGAAACCGGAGCACCCGGAGGAAACCCACGCAACCACGGGGAGAACATGCAAACTCCACACAGAAATGCCAACTGACCCAGCCGAGGCTTGAACCAGCGACCTTCTTGCTGTGAGGCGAACGTGCTACCCACTAGGCCACCGTGGCGCCATAATAATAATAATAATTATATTATTATTATATGTCTGTTCAAACATGCACCCAAACCCCAGTTTTTAAAGCTCCACTTTAGATCGCGTGTACAGAATCTGTTTGGGAAACAGCATCCATTAATCGCTATGGAATGCGTCAGCTGACAGTCACGCACCGCTACATGAGCTGACTGTTTTGAGAGTTGCATACTGTAAGAGGGGCAACGGTGCCTGTAATGGAAAGAAAGGGAATCCTGCTGTTTCTATATGTATTATAAAGTGTTTCCATGCCTAAATAAAATGGAAGCACAGAACAGATTCACGGTGTCACGGTGGCGCAGTGAGTAGCACGATCGCCTTACAGCAAGAAGGTCGCTGGTTCGAACCTCGGCTGGATCAGTTAGAATTTCTTTGTGGAGTCTGCATGTTCTAGTCATGTTCGTGTGGGTGTCTTCTGGGTGCTCCGGTTTCTCCCACAAGTCCAAAGATGGAGTTTAGGTAAATTGGGTAAGCTAAAATTGTATGTGTTGTGAATAAGTGTGTATGGATTTTCGTATTGATGTGATGGGTTGCAGCTGGAAGGGCATCCACTGCGTAAAACATATGCTGTTGGCGGTTTATTCCTCTGTGGCGACCTCAGGTTAATAAAGGGAGTAAACCGAAAAGAAAATGAATGAATAAAGAACAGATTCACTTTTAAGAGCAAGGGGTGTCCCCTGGTGGTTCGGCAGGATGGGTTGCATTTAGGGAGGATCAGCACTTTAATCTTTATTACCACGCTTCATAGAAAGATTAAAATATGGAAGAAATACAGGAAAATACCTTCACGGGATGACAGCGGGATAGAATTGTGAAATATGGGAGAATCATGGGAAAACAGGAGGGTTGACAGGTATGAGCCCCGCCCATTAATGACAATCTCTCCCTCATTATAGGACATTAGTCTTGTTTTTGAATCTGCCACTATGCTGACACATAGGCACTTGTAACTCCACCCTCTTTTGAAAAAAGCACTGGGAGCATAATCTCATTTGAATTAAAAGTGACAGTCATCACCTTATTTTTCAAGCCTTAAAGGGATCGTTTCAAAGAGTTATAAAACATTATGTGTGGGGTATTTTTAGCTGAAACTCCACATACACACACTAGGTATAACAGAGACTTATTTAGCATCTTGTAAAAAGGTAATATTGCAAGGTAATATTGTTACAAATAATGTCCAGGATTTTTCTTTTGCACAGAATGTCTCTGCGTGAGGAATCATAGATAGTCATTTTGTTTTGCATGTATATTTTTAGTATTTTTTTTACTCTCAAACGGCCAGTAGCCTTTGACTTCTATTTATAAACAATGAAGCACCATGGTTTCTAATTGAAAAAAAAAAAATCTTCTTAATATTTTACTAAAGAGTCACCTATATTTTGGATGGATTGGGGTTGAGTAACTTAACATCGCATGGTGATCTCTTTCACAATAACAACACTGTCCCATCTATCATCTTTTTATGGTTCTCTTTGTCTCTTGTTCATCTATTTACTCCACAGAGGGTTCCTGTCTTATTTGCTGATATTAGTTAGGC
The DNA here is from genome assembly GCA_903798035.1 of Danio albolineatus. Lineage (NCBI taxonomy): Eukaryota > Metazoa > Chordata > Actinopteri > Cypriniformes > Danionidae > Danio > Danio albolineatus. The sequence continues at coordinate 5,153,061 of CAIGQQ010037820.1, read as the reverse complement.
TTTAGTAATGACAGTGTGTATGACAGAGAGTTCACACATCTAACCTCTCTCCCGTTTGAACGTGAGCCCAATGTTTATTTGATTCTAATCTGGATGCAAAACAGCTAGTTTGACAGTCTGATTCATCTGCTCTAATTAAATAAAAGATTCTCTCTATCAAGCATAATGACAACTGATCTAGCTGGATAAAAAAGGGTTTATCTCAGAAATAGATCTTGTATTGTCTGTTGTTCTTTTTTTTCTTCAGCATCTTGCATTCCAGTTGACTGACTGTATATTATTTTAAAGTCTGCATCAAATCAACATTTCACACGGATTAGCTCACATTGTGAAGTTTATTTAATCTTATTTGGACACGAGCATGTGAATATGATTGAATGCAGCTGGTCCCCATTAACTAATCCATGATCCACCAATCAGATGATTCCTAACCCACTACAAATTACCAGAGTTTCTTACCACAGTTATCTTTGCATTGAATTTCCTCCATAGGGTGACATGGCAGTCTAGTGGTTAGCACTGTTGCCTCACAGCAACAACGTGGTAGTAACTGTACCACAATCAGATACTAACAAAGTTGACAACCGGAGGGGTGGGGGTTGGGTTATGTTGGTGTGATAGACGCTCGGGACAGTAGACAGAATCTTCAGAATTGCCCGATCATTGCCTTGTCACTAAATTTTAATTTGCCTGCGACTATTGGTCAATTGCATCCATATATAGTCTTAAAATGAAGAAATAGTCTGTGCTTTCAAGTATTTGAATGCTACCTTCTCTGTGAAGTCGCAAATACCATATTGCCTTTTAGGTTCCTCTTATTGGATTGGATGTGAGCATGTTATTTTTTCCCTAACCTGGTAAAAACCAGTACAGCGATGTGACTCCAACATGACGGCAACATCACATTATGAGGCTAAAAGAAAATGTCTGTTTTGTGATGTTTTGCCTTCATTTTTAAGTCAGCCAGGTATTGTTTTGCAATAAAATACCTGCACGTTTTCCTTAACATTTTTAGAAATAATTTTTGACACATTATTTAAAATATGTGGCTAAGAAATAGCAGTTCACTTTTTTTTGGTGGGGCCAGTGAAAAATTTTGGCAGGGCAAGTAAAAATCTGAACCGCTGGTCCAATCGGGCCAGTAGAAAAAAATCTTTAGTGTTGAACCCTGCTGGGTTCCGCTGGAGACGGCGATCAGATACTGATAAAGCTGACTACTGGGAGGGTGGGGGTTGGGTGATGTTGGAGACCGAACCAAAAAGTTGAGGAATAGGGGGAGGGTTGGCAGGGGGGATAAGGTGGAATAATCAACGCTATCTCACTGCAATTACTTTTTATTTAGTGGCTAATTTGTATAAATTCGTACAATCTAATTCGTACAGTTCAGTATGATTTGCTCATCAACCAATGACGGTTGTGTTTAGGGGTGGGTTTAGGTGCCATGCCTCCTTTTTTAAATCGTACATTTTCGTACGACTGAACTCATATGAATTCGTACGAATTAGCCTCTAAACTGGCAAAACGTAAAATACTTACGTTTTCTCGTGAGATCAGGCTGGAATAATGGGAGACTCCTTGGAAAAACGTGAATAGCAAGATAGTGTTTAAATCCCAGCAAAACAACTTTCAAGCCGCCGTGCTCTTCCTCTGTGGGGTGTGTTTGGCCATGCCCCCCTTGTGACAATAAGATTGTGAATTTTTTAAAGTCATCCAACATTATTTGATTTAACCTGAAGCACTTGCCGGAACTAATTGAGTTTACATGAATCAGGTGACTATTGGACATATTGGACTTCTGTTTTCACTCTCGCTCTATGAATCTGAGTTTGCTATGAGGGAATGAAGTGTAAAAGAAAGCTCCGCCCCTATTCAATATTCAGTTTCAGTTGGAATTACATCAACATACTGAAATAAAAGTCTCAGCAACTTCCAGTTAATGCAGACTCTAACATTCTCTCTCTGTTACTTTTCTGCAGGCATCTCAATGCCCATTCCAGTGATTGGACTGAGTAACAGGGAAAAGGTCTTAAAAAATGGCATCTGTGCTCTGAACGAGGAGCTCTTCATACTGGTTGGCTCTTTTGTTGCCTTCTTTATTCCTCTAGTCATCATGGTGGTCACATACTGTCTCACTGTTCAAGCACTTCAACGCCAGGCCACAGTCTTCCTCTACGAGGGCAAAGCTTCTTCCCAGCAGCCTTTGCAGCCTCCAGCTCCACCTTCTTCCCAGTTGGTCCCACCATTGGCTCCATCCCGTCGAAGCAGTCTGAACTGCTTACGCATCAGCAACAGCGATGGAAATACACTTGGTTTGACCGTGCCCCCAGACACTATCTCAATAATCCCAAATTCAGAAGCGCCATCTCAAATGAATTCACCCGCAGGACGGGACCCAGCTGGAGCTCATGGACGAAGGGGGATGATGCAGGCCATCAAGAACGAGCGGCGAGCATCCAAAGTGTTGGGTGTAGTGTTCTTCCTCTTCCTATTCATGTGGTGTCCCTTTTTCATCACTAACGTTCTGTACGTCCTCTGCCATAGAACCTGTAAAGAAACTCTTCTCACTGAACTTCTCAACGTGTTTGTTTGGGTGGGTTACATCTCATCGGGGGTCAACCCTTTAGTGTACACTTTGTTTAACAAGACCTACCGAAGGGCGTTTTCAAACTATATGCACTGCCAATACAGACACGTAGGGCTTAAACCCATCACTATAAACGCTCCATGTCCATCGCATGCGGTAGTCACACCCATTCTGATCTGTGAAAAAGATTCCATTGACCGGAATAGTAACTGCCGCAATGGGGATGGGAATGGAATCCGAAATCTGGAGACTCTTGACATAGACACTGACACCGGACTGGAGCTGAAACCTGGAATATCAGAGATCTCCATAAGCAGTGGTCACAGCCACACAGAACACACCAGCAGTGTCTGAAAACAGGACAGGGAGTGACCAAGCGACCAAGTGTGGAGATGCTGTGCCCAAGAAGAAATAAAAAAACATCACTCTAATGAGCTGTCTCCTCAACCTCAGCTGTAACACAGCATAGAATGTACGCTGAATTAGCTCCAGAAACAATAATCTGACTGAGTTCAGAAAAGTAAGAGGGAAAGTAACATGGGTGAGTGTGTGTTTGTGTTAACAGGTTCAGAAGTTTGAATGCCATTAAGTAATGCATGAGCATCCAGTCTCTTATCAAAGCAGCATTGGACATTATGAGACTGCAGTTCACGCAAGAAAGAGTCATAGCATCCTCTTGTGGTCGATCGAGTAATTACAAAACAATCTAGCGTGAATCCAAAAAGTCACTGTCATCCAAGCTAGTTGCATTACAATGGATGAAGCTATGCTGTCTACATACACTCGCAAATCAGATCATTCTTTGTGTAACTTGTAAACATATCCAGTGCTATATGCTGAATCCTTTGAGTTGCAGTGAAACAAAAATACCATTTGGGTCATCGTGGATTTCCTGCTCTAACAATGCAAAGGAAATGACTGCAGTTTTTTCCTCTGACCCAGCAATCTGGACCAAATTAAATTAGACAATAGGGTGAAAGTCATACTTATCTTAAAACTTCAATACAAATAATCAAAAACAGTAAAGGCCACAACAAATATGGCTTCAGTTTTGCGTTAATGCAGTCCAAATTCGGGGCTTTATTTTTCTGCACTTTTTATTGTTCAAGGACTGCCCAGAGGCCATCTGGCTGACATGTATCGAAACCAATCACCGTTTGTTTTGTTCAGTGTCATTTTAGGGATCTGAAAATGTCAAGAGTACACTCTCAGAAATAAAGGTACGTCACAGGGGCGGTACCTTTTCAAAAGGTACAAATTTGTAACTAAATTGTCCATATTAATACCTTAAGGGTACATATTAGTACCTAAAAAGTGTACTTCTTAAAAATTTTTAGGTACTAATATATACTTTTGAGGTACCAATATGGACCCTTTAAGTACAAATGTGTACCTTTTGAAAAGCTACCACCCCAGTGACAGCTCACGTAAGTTTATTTCTGAGAGTGTAGTATAATTATACTTCTTTGAAAACCTTGAGTATAGTTATACTGGCAAGTTATAATTGTCACAGATATAAACACAATGGCTTTCTTTTTCCATACGAAGAGGTATGCCACTATGATGGCTTTTTGTCCAATTGAACACTTAAAGAATGAGATCATGGAAATCCTGTAGATTTTGTCTAATCGGCTGATGATTTCAAAAGTCTTTCCAGTTTTGTTTGCCATTATCAGCAGATATGCCAGCAATCCATGGGTGGTCCAAACTTCTTCTCAAGGATAGTTTTTCAGCAGGTATTGAAGTAATTCAGCTCTCCTGTGAATGTAAGGTTAGTTGTGTGCTGCCTCATCAGTTGGTCATGACAGAGTGAGAGAAGAAGCAAAATTGCACAAAAGATATGAGTACTAATATCATTTACTTTATATGGACATTTATTTGGTGTCCATGGCAACAGATGTTGGTCTGCAAGACCAAAAATGATCATTTGAGGATGTCTAGGAACATACAATGTAAAAAGCTGTAAATTCTTGCTGTTTTTCTGTGTAGAGCCTTAGAATTTCTCCTCTATCACCTGCCCTTGTTCAAATTCCATTTTTATACCATAGCCTGTGAATGTTTACCAGATTCTTTTTTGTTTAAAAAAAAGCATATCCTTGCAATGTCATCTTTTTGTGAAGCTGCTATTTATTTAATAAAAGACAATTCTCATTCATTCTGCAGCATACCTCAGGGTGGTAGTCATTGTGTTTGTAATGTTTTGTCAATTGAAGCATATCCAGCATACTATAATGTAAAACATATCATTTGTGCACATATACTTCAAATCAAATTTCTTCCAGGACCATGGACAGCGCCAGATGTGTCAATGGACAGGAAATCTTTACACTGTAATGCATTTTTTTACTTTGCTTTAGACCACTTTTTTACACACACACAAAAAAGTAAAAAAAATAATGCATGATTTTTAACAAAATTATTGTTCTGTGCTACCACTATTTTGCTTATGTATTACGGTATTTTGCCTAAAGTATATATATATAATTTTATGTGCTAAGGGATTTAACCGAATGAATTTGTCAGTAAATTATATAATGTTATATTAAAATCCTCTTTTAAATACCCTTGTAAAATGAATTTGGTTGTATAAACTTTACAGACAATAACACCGGTGGTGCAATAAGAAGCCACATTACAGTAGGAGTTTATCAAAGCTGCACTTAAAGTGAATTGTATTGTCTGGTTAATTCGTGCCTTATTATACAGTAGTACTATTATTTAAAATATATTATCAATAAATATCTATCAATCTAAATATATAAATATATTTTATTGCATATTTTACTAAAAAAAAAAAAACATTGTCCTCGTGTTGTAATCTAGAACAGAGAGAGAGAGGCTGATTTAGGCCCAATCCCAATTCTATTTTTGTACCCCTACCCCTTGGCCCTTACAACCGAGGGTTAAGGGAAAGGGCTTCAAAACTTACCCCTAAGAATTGGGACAGCACTTCAACACCTGCACACGTCATCATGTGTCATCGCGATCTCTTGCTTCATATGAGATCAGATGATCATGACTGCTGCAGTTATTCCAGTTGTGTTATTTTTTGGTGTTTATCTTCAGGAAATCACTGAAGGCGAATATTATGTTATCATAACGATCTAATGTGGCAATAAGATCGGAACTGTACTGTGTATTTACTCCGTGGCCATACTGATCTATGTGAACACACGAAAACAACATTAACATTATAGCAGCCACTAGACATTACTGACAGGGTATTCCAGTGTCATCGTGTGTCAGAATGTTGTGAGACTGCTGTACATGAGTTATGATTATGAATTATAGATCGCGAAATTTAGCGGGTTTTTTTGCAATTTTTTTTTTTTTTGCATTTTTTTTTAAAAGCATGACGGTAAAACACGAACGCGGTTATGAATATATTAAAACATATGTTTGTTTGACGTAAACATTCGTAATAATGGCAAAAAAAATACTAATTTGTGGATCTCCTTACTTTCGGGTTCAGCTATCCTGCCGCTGTGCCAGGTGCATTCTGGGACCCCTTCGTTTTAAGTGTGGTCCTGAAAAATCTTCGTTCGAAGGGGTGTATAACCCTTGCCCTTAGCCCTACCCCTTCAAGCTAAAGAGAATTGGGTTCATAGTGCATTTGTAGACATTTTAAAAGACTATCAGTGCTGCCATCTATTGTTAGAAATATGAATAAACATGATATGAAACAAATTACGCATAATATGAGCCCTAATATGCAGAATTTGGATTAACACACTCATTTGCAATAATTAATTCCTGACGTTAAATTGTTAAAATAATAGTTTCCCTTTAAAAAAATACATTTTACTTAACCTGCTACTGTTCACATGGGTCTCGCGCGTGACACTGGTGTCAATCAAACGATGTAGCAAAAGAAAACTACTCAATATAATCTACCTTACTGGATGAATCGTTTTTTGCAGAGACCACTTTGAGGTAAAGGTTTATTTCTTCCTCCGCGGGCCGCAGCTTCAGATTGTGCTTACAGTGTGATGGTGGGAGGTGGTCAAGGCTTTGGTGTGCGCATGCGTTTAGAACAGCGTTTGTCGCGCTCGAGCAGAAGACTCGACGCTGTCAAGGAAACGCGCACGCTGGACGCATCGCTCCGAGATTTACAAACAACCCAACCTGTCTCGCGCACCGTTATTCACAGCATCCGTCGCAGAAATAAACGTGCTTTGATCGATGTATGCGATGTAACAAAACTGGGAGAGCGATATAAGGACTGGAATCAGAAAGACGCCTCGCCAGCGCTTGATATACACAGGTAAACGAGCTTTTTAATCGGTTTTGCATCTCTCATGGGCTTGGACAAAGCTGAGCTGCTAACGCTAACGTCGAGGGCAAACGCTGTGTTTTGACCAAATGCAAAGGCTGTGGTGTGTTTGTTGTGTTGTGTGTGTTATGGCCATGATGATTATTTATGCTGTTTCGTAAAAAATGTTCCTAAAATGGGATGTGCGTTTTATTTTTATTTGCTTTGGCGAGTAATCATGTGGTACGAACAAATAAAATGTCTGGTGTCGACTGAGGCTGGGAACTTTGTTTGTAACTGCGACATTATACATCCATATTTTTATGTTTACATAATTTATCAATCCTAAGTCGATCTCGTATGATTAAAGGTCCGGAATTCCAAATGGCTAGTGGTTTGTGCGGTAACCTTTCATTGCATTAAGTCACCAAAACCAAAATGTGATGAAGTAACTGGTAATAATGAATATATATATATATATATATATATATATATATAA
>CAIGQQ010037820.1:5130848-5145326 GCA_903798035.1 Danio albolineatus | reverse complement strand
TCAGTTCATAAGTCCTTTTAAGATACAGTCCAAGTAACATACAGTCTATGTCAAGTCTCACAAACAAACCATGCCTTTTAATCTTAACGCCTAATATTATTTTAGACTTAATAACAGACTACTTTAAAAAATATACATGTTTATTTGTTCTTACAAAAATATGTCACGGTTTGTTTGTTATTTGTACATGCTCAATTTTGAGATTCCTGAGATTGAAAGGCAGTATATACAATTATACAAATAATAATATTATTCCTATATTTGTTAAAAAATGCATTTTTTCTTTCCATCCACATTGATGTTTTTTTTTTTATTTGAAAATGCTAATTTCAAGTCCCACTATGGACTTACAAAAAATATGAGTTTTAGTCATGAAACCAATTGTACTAAAATGATGGGTGAAATTGTGCATCTGATGATTTGGACAGCAATGTTAAAGTCCATTTTTAGAAGACCTAGAACGTTTTTAGATGAAAATGCAGTTTTTAAATGTATACAGATTAGTGTAGACATAGTCTAAAACATTTGATTACATTGAAACTTATAGATCGTACGACATGTACTTAGCTTCATGTATTTTTGTGTTCAAGTAAGAGAGACTAATGAAGACATAAGTTTAACGTTACTCTCAATAATTGACCTTGCATATGTATAAATCTGGGCTGTGCAATTAATCAAAGGCAATTTTCATGCTCATTTTGTTAGTAATGTTGACAATCTTTACAATTTATCACAGTGCCGTGTTTTCCTGATAAGATGTGCATGGGAATCACAGCTGTTGATTTAACCGCATTTGCAACTTTCAATTTGACTAATCACTCAGCCCTAATTAACCTTATTCTTCAATGCAGAAGTGCACTCATTTTTGTGAATGTTTTAGTACATCAGATTCAGCTACCTATGGGAGAAATGACTAGGAATAATAAACAACGGTTAAAACGATCAAACTACTTGCTCTACAAACAAGTATGTTCGTGACTATACATAAGTAGAATGATATAATAAGAAAACATCACTTTGCAACACAAAGCAGCCTAACAAGCTGTTTTAATGATTAATAATCAATAGAAGTGAATGAAACAAGAAGTCTTGATCCAAAAGGATTCCAATGGCTGAGCCTGCTTGAACGTGAAGAATAAGTTCAAGACAAAAGGTCCCAATTTATTAAATATGTAGTGTATGAAGTTAGCCATGCTATGTTGTGTCATGCTGTTGACTAGTTAGGCTAGTAGTGTGCTGACTGTGGACTTTGTACCACATTGTTTGTTTAAGCACTCTTCTCAACAATGCATTTTCCGGGGTATATACAGTATCGGTGTTTGTGTGTTTTCATAGCTGGGCTTTTCACTGTCTTGACCTGTATTAGCTGATTAGGCAACACTTTGGAAGAAACTAAACAACTTCAGGTTTTTCTCCTGGAGGCCAAATGAAACGATTATGTCAGTTTCAGCGCAGATCAGAAATTTCCACTTTGCTCGACATTTTTCTCAGTTGTTTTTCTTACCTGTAAGTCAGTTCATCCTATTGTCTATATTTGCTCTGCAGGCAACCTCTTCCCTCCGTTCTGTTTGTGTACAAATGAAAAGCAATCCCTGTGTAAAAGTGCTGTTTGCTGCTATTTTGCTTTTGCCTTTTGTTACCCGCCACCAAAAAAAGAAAATGCAAGCATGGCCTGTCTATTGAGCTCATCAAAAAGGCCTTTCCAGGTCACACTACATATCAGGATACTAGACAGTTGGACTGAACCAGTGCCTCTCTCATTTTCTTTCTGCCATTCATTTCAGTTGGCAACACTGTTTTTGAGTCATTCAGTTCCAGTTTCCAGTGAACAAACCCAAAAACAACCACATACACACTCAATCACAGCCTGGTTTACTGGCATGCTTACTCAGCAATATCAGGCAGCCGTTGGGCAGGATCGATACTGTGTTGTTGTCACTGCACTTACTTTACATGAGTGTCACGGTGGTCATCATCGATGCTGCGAATCAATCCACTGCTGCACCATGTCATCAGTCTTAGCCCGGTTGGTCTGGATGCTGCCAGGGAGTTAATGAGTTCATAGAGTTTACAGTATGTACTGTAACATTGCAGTATCGACAACCATATTTAAACATGAGTGCTAATCCTTTAGATTTATTGTTTTATGTGTGCACAAAGCACAAGACATCGCCAAAGCTGGGACAATTGACACTGTGATTTGACATTTTAGTATCTTGTGCTTTTTTTCGAGTTTTTGACCAAATTAATGTCAAAGTGGGCAACACGGTGGCGCAGTAGGTAGTGCTGTCGCTCACAGCAAGATGGTCGCTGTTTTGAGTCTCGGCTGGGTCAGTTGGCATTTCTGTGTGGAGTTTGCATGTTCTCCCCGTGTTTGCGTGGGTTTCCTTCGGGTGCTCTGGTTTCCCCCACAGTCCAAAGATATGCGGTACAGGTGAATTGGGTAAGCTAAATTGTCTGTAGTGTTTGTGTGTAAATGAGAATGTATGGATGTTACCCAGAGATGGGTTGCGGCTGGAAGGGCATCCGCTGTGTAAAACAAATGCTGGATAAGTTGGTGGTTCATTCCACTTTGGCGACCCCGGATTAATAAAGGGACTAAGCCGAAAAGAAAATGAATGAATGAATGAATAATGTCATTGTGACATCAGTGTCATGGTCAATGATTTTGACTAAACCTTGTCATGTTTGGAAGGCCGCTTCTCCGAGTTCACTTTTAAAGTGTTTTACAAGCACTCACTATTCTTTGGGATCTTTTGGGATCTTAATATTCTGCTATGTGACTTGTTTATTTCTAAGATTAATTTTTTGGGGGTCAATTTATTATGGACTTTTATGTTTATTATAGACATGTAAATGTATTTTCAGTTTTATTTTTCTAGAAAGTTTTTTACGCCCTTAATGAGTCCAGCAGTATCTCATTCTCTGTGATTTCTTGCACCGCACATAGAATGAGAGTTACAACTTTGACATACTTTTAAATATGTCATGTAGTTGTTTATTTAGGTTCAGTTGTGGTTCACACTAATTCTTTTTTAAATGTAATTGTCACTAGCTGTAATATTTTGTCATTTATTTGGTAATTTAATATATTTATGTTTGTGATCAAAAGCTAGATTTCAGGAAAAAAATCATAGAAAGCTACACATGTGCTTCTACTCAGTGCATGTGAAAATTGACAGCGAGTCTTCAATCTTGCATCCATGTCCATGTAGTACAAGTATATGTAAATATAATTAAATAAAAACAAATGGTATTGAGGGGGGCTGGGGGGGGGGGTGATATTGAAACTTACTGATACTGTAAACTCTATGAGCTCATTAACTCCACTTTGTTGAGAAGTGTACACCACTTTAGTGAGAAGATAACAGAATGTTGAGTTGACCAAGAATCAGTCTATTTACACAGGACTTAATCAAATAGTCATTTAGACAAGCTACCAACTCAATTATGAAATACTTTTGTTGCTGTTTTTATTTTTAAGTCTTTTTGTAATCTGCAGATGAAGATTATTACAAACTGTGAAACATCCTACTGAAAAAAAACAATAGAGAAGGGGAAAAATGCAGTACGTTTCTATCCATATATATTCACATTACAAAAATGCAGCTTGTTTCTATCCATTGGTTGCACATTGATTGGATGGTGGCGCATCTGAATGGGAGCTTTTAGTAGGTTCAAAATCGGAGATAATAATACAGCAGTCTAAAAGTTAGCAAAAATAAGTCTGTTGTTTAACCAAACGATGTCATAGTATTTGCATAATAAAATTAAATTCTACTTATGCACGCATGGTTTATTCGTAATAGTATCAATAACATATACTTTGAAAGTAAATAGTGAGAGAATTTTCATTCAAGTTTATTTTTTGAGACTATTATTTAAGCTATTGTTTAAGACTCAAACTAAACTTTCTTTTGGTCTGGATCTTTTCTGGGTTGTGGGTTTCATCCATCTCCATTCACCCCACAGCCATATTTCACTCTCCACTAAACCCGTCGGTTACTCTCCAGACACCCCAGTTTCATTCTCCTGTTAGCCTGCCCCATTTACACAGATGAAGGACCCATCCATATCCTAAAAAAAGCTACTGGAACTCCAGATACAAAGCAGGTCGCAGATCACAGCAGTACTTAGAGCACTGGCTTCAGGGAATGACCCCCTTTCCTCCAGGCCTTATCCAGCCAGGGGTTTGTGCACTGGGGCACGGGGACTTCAGGTCACATGGTCGCCTGGCTGATTTGTTCCAATTGTGCTGAATACAGCACATTTAATTGTGTGTGACGGAGTGAGAACAGTTCATGAGAGGGAGACAAAGAAAGAGAGCGTTATTAACCCTCAAGCTCATGCTAGTTTAACAAATATACTCTTATTTAATGTTGCAGTTTGGTCTTTTCTTAAACCACAGGGAGTCATATCTAACATTCCTTTTTCATCTTGCATTACAGAAGTGTCATTCATGACAAGAAAGAATCTTCTGATCCGCTGTCCACATGATGAGGGCACAGCCTTTGATTCGTTGACATTTACTGTGTCTGGAGCAGGATTATTATACATAAAACTAAACTAAAACCTTGGTTAAAAGGGATAAATTGAATAAATTTCAAGTATTAATAGCTTTTTGCTGCCGACACATGAACCAAACTGTAAAAAGAAGACCTTCCCCAAATGAGGTGTTCTGTGAAAGCCTGTAGACTTGTTTTTTATGTGACATTGTAATGATTACACGCTCCCAAAAACCTCTCTTCTGTTTTAAGATAAATGTAACGAATGGGCACAATATTCATGATAATGCTAAAAGAGCCATTCTCTAATGGAAAGTCAAGCTAAAGTAATTAACTTAAAAATAATCTTATGCACCCACAGTATATAGTCTCATGTAGTCTGTAATAATTAATAATAATTGATTACATGTATATAGTGCGTTTTCTAGGCACTCCACAGATTTAATCTCCTTAACCACTACCAGTGTACAGCATCCACCTTAATGACATAACGGCAGCCATTCTGTGCCAGACAGCACCCACCCCTCAGATTATTGGTGAAGAGGATACAGAGTGATAAAGCCAATTATTATTTGGGGATGATTAGGCAACCATGATGGAGAGAGGCCTGTGGGCCAAGAGACTGGCAACACAATCCTACCTTTTATTAAGGTCATCTAGACATTTTTTTACCAACCAGAGTCAGGACCTCTTTTTAAAACTGACAGTAAAAATTTATTTCACTATACTGGGACGTTAGGATCCACAAAGGCCACAGGTTAAGCACTTCCTGCTGGTTTCTATTTATACCCCTGAGAAACGGAGGTTGAAGCTAGCTGTAAATGGGCTGGTCAGCTCGAAGTGGGCTGTACAAACCTCCTGCTGAGTCCGTAATCGCATACTTCCATACTATATAGTACGCTAAAAACAGTACGTGAGTCAAGTGGTATGTCCGAATTCAAAGAACAGTTTGAATGTGAGTGAAGCAACGCAACTGAGGTCTTGTGATCATGGCAAAATGGTGGATGTACAGTAATGTGTCCGAATTCCATTACTCGAATTCATACTATATAGAACATACTTCTCTAACGGAGTAGTAAATTCAAATTCAACAGTAATGGGCAATTGCGGAAGGAGCCATGGAGTTTTTCTTTTTACTTTACTTGTACATGATACAGAGTCCAACTTGTTGTGTTTTTTTTTTAAATGTCTGCATCTACCCCAACCTCACAGTAACAGTAAAAAACTATGTTTATTAATGTCTACACCTACCCCAGCCCTGAACCCATCACACAGTAACCTGTTTTGTTTTATTTTTTAATAATGTTTTATTTTTTTATAAATACACCTACATCAACCCCAAACCCAGCCTTTTTGTGGTGTAATCCCTCCCATTCGGAGCTTCTAACCAAGCACAACCCATAGCTTCAGTTGGCGACTATGAGCATAGTGTGTGTGTGGGTTTATTGAATCATGAATAATGTTTAATCTCTCGTATATTATGTGTGCATGAGTTGTAGCAAGTTGCCAGCTGCAGATCACTTAACGACCACTAGTGTCACTAATAACAGCTGCAATTCTACATACAGCACTTTTAATTAAAAGTAGGCTTAAATATAACACAATTATTTACAAATGAAGGGATTTAAATTGAAGTCAATTAGAAATAAAATCACTCTACAAAGAAACTGATATAACAGCTAATTCATAAAATAGTATTATATATGATAGTATATAAAAGGACACTGTTCTTGACCTTGAGAGGGATAATGTGCAGCATTTGCTCTCTATCTAACTATCTTGTCTGTCCAAGTGTTTGGCTCTTCTTTTTTGATCAAGCAACAATCAGGAGGCATGAAAGGAAACCATGGCAACACTTCCTCTCAGTCTGCACTAATGACACTCTTGTTCTGTATTCTGAGCAGCTCTGAATATTTGGAGAACAGAATGTAATCGTATTTCCTTACAGTGTTTTTTTTTGTTTTGTTTGGTGGCTTTGGTTGGGGGTTGATCAGCACAGATCCCAGAGCACACAGCCTTGATCCCGACATTAAAGAGGTGAAGCGAAGCCAATGGAAAGGGGGGCAGGGGGAGATCAGGGGCTCTGGAATCTGGGCTGCACAAACACACGTCTGCTCATCAGATCAACCTGCAAATGCAGCTCTGCTGTTTAAGCTCATTTTGATTTGACATTTGCAACATGTTTTCCTCTTGTTGCTGGGAAAAGAGAAGGGAAGCAGAAATGAATCTAGTGTTTATGGATAATTGTTTTGTGTGGATGTGCACAAATAAGCATAAGTCTGAAATTGTTGATGGAAGTAGCGAAATTGAATGTTCATTTATCAATGACTCTCGTTCAACATTTGATTTATGTACACATGTTTTAAGGGTGAAAATCATTGAAAGTCATTGAAAATAGAGTTATGGCAAAAAATAGATTCTGCATCGATTCTGAGGTATTAAAATGCATTATGCTCTCTTGAATAGATTCTGAGCTTATTTTTTAACAGCAGATTGAGCGGTATACTTAACAAACAGTCATACTCTGCTTACAGCCACTTTTATATATATATAAATATCACTTGAACTTAATCAGTTAGGAAAGTTTAATTGAACTACATGAGTGTTCATATTAGGGCTGCACAATTTATCATTTCATCATCAATATCGTAATGTGCGCATCTGCAATGGTCACATTGCAGGATCTGCAACGTTGAGTCTGGATTATGATTAACAGTTCTGAACATGTGATTTGTGGAGTTTAATCATAATAGCTTTAAACGTGGTTAATAGTATTTATTTTTTATACAATAAAGACTATAGTGTTATTTTGAATATTTAATTACTACATAAAAATTATAACTATTTTATTTCATTAGTGTCTTTGCTCTGTTGTATCCATGTATGCTTGTGATTTGTTTATTATATTTTTTGCAGATGCACTCCCTTGCAGAATGACCCCAATAAGTCCAAACAGTGCTATTCACCTTTACATGGTGAAGTTGTATTCATATCGCAAATCTAGTTCATGTTTAGCTGTGTTTACATTGCATTAGTCTAAAGTCGAATAAAGCCTGGCTTTAAAATCCTAAACATTTGGAGCATATCAGACTGCATGGGCATGATTCCCATGTCACACTATAAGACCTCAGTTGTCATATTTGTCAGACTAAACAATAAAATTTGATTTTCCAAATTTGTCACAGACCGCCAAATCATGGCTGAAATTGACTTGACTGACTTTACACTCAGTCAAATGCGCAATTACTCTTACTCTATAGTTAAACGAATTGCCTTGGACGCCACCTGCTGGTAAAACCTCTGAGGGTGGGTAGAGATTGTGATTATTCTCATTATCACCAGAGTTTTACTTTCATGGAAAACTTAGAAAAGTCATTTTGTAGATGCTAAAAGTCTTGGCAAGGCAAGGCAAAATTATTTATGTAGCATATTAAAAGAGACCAGTATAAGAAAAATAAAACAAATAATAAAAATCCTGGCCGCAGCATTCTGAATGAACTGCAACTGTCTGGCTGTCTTTTTGGGAAAGCCAGTGAGGAGGCCATTACAGTAATCCACCCTGATGCTGATGAAAGCATGTACAAGTTTCTCTAAGGCCCTGTTTACACTAGTGCGTTTTCGTTTTAAAACGCATAAGTTTTGCTACGGTTAAGCCATCCATCCACACTACGCCGGAGTTTTCGAGGTGCGAAAACAGAGCGTTTTGAAAATGCTGGAGAGGCCGTTTCCATTCTAAAACGCTGCTGCCTCGTCTCAGTGTTGATGTGGAAAAACGGATATCTTTGAAAACAGAGGCGTGCCTGCAGAGATTCGCTACGTGATTGGGGCTTTGGGTCATTGTGTATCCTTTCCTTATTCGTCAAGCGCACGTGGCTATAACGTCACCGGCAGACGGCAGACCAGCCTTCACTGTAAACGCTGTATTTTCGATAGCCATGGATGTTTTATATTCAAGTAACAACTCAACCTTGTCGTCTGTCCTCCAAAAGACCTCTCTTGCTTTCTTTACCATCTTGTTCATCGTTCAACCAGCGTTTGTTGACTAAAAATAACCAAATGCCGAGCGAGACACATGCTTCCTGTTTATACTTGAACGCGAATGCCCAGAGTGCGCGAATGTTCACGTGATATACGTTTCTGGTGGCGTAGTGTGGAGGGACATCTGCTAGAGACGCTTGGGTAAAACGCTAGTGTGGACGCGGATCGTTTTCATGCTAAAACGACGTTTTAAAACTAAAACGCACTAGTGTAAACGGGGCCTAAGTCTTCACTGGAAACAATGCATCTAATTCTTGCAATGTTTTTGAGATGGTAGTTACTGGTTTACTAACTGCTTTGACATGATTACTGGTACTCATATCTGACTTTTTATTTTCACCTTGAGAACCTCATCTCTGTTCCCAAACGCAATGACTTCAGTTTTCTCTTTGTTTAACTGAAAGTTTTTGCACATCCAATTGTTAATTTCATCAATGCATTGGCAAAGGGTGTCAATGGGGCTGTAGTCATTAGGCAGTAAGACTAAGTAGATCTGAATGTCATCAGCAGCTGTGGTAGGAGAGTTGGTTCTTTCTCATTATTTGTATCAGAGGAAACGTATGAAGGTTATATATAAAAAATGTATATGTTATATGAAGGTTTTTTTATACATATATATGGTACTTTCTGTGTTGACATTTCCCCAGGTTTGTTTAGCTAATAAATGATATTATATCGAATCGCAACAATATATGTCAATAACGATGAAAACCTCTTTTTTACTCTATATTGATCTAAGAGCCAATCACACAGCAGAAATGTACAACAATGGGAATCTAAAGGTGTGTTGATATTAGTGTTGTGCCGAATTTAGCCACCAAAAATGTATTGGCAGGAAGTATGTTATGCCATTTAATGGACCCTCTAATTTGTGTGGCTTCAGTCATTGATGGGGTACTCTTACTGTTATAAGATTTAAAAGGGTCCCAAATAGTGGTAAGGTATGGGCAGCTGCTTTTTAGTACTTCTGTCAGTGGAAACAGACATAAATGCACCAAACTGTACTGCTCTGTGGAAACAAGTCATCAGTTTCTTGAGCAACAAATTGTTTTAGAATAAATTATGAAGGGCCATGTGACTCTGAAAGCTGGAGTAATGGCTTACTTGCTGTCACAGGAATAATGACATATAAAATATCTGAAATATTATATTTTATTAGAAATATGTAACATCACTTATTTCCTACAGATAAATGCAGCCTTGGTGAACAGAAGCATTTTTAAAAACCGTTTGCAAATCTTTCCAACCCCAACTTTTCTACTGTAAACTGATAGAATCTCCCTGATGTAACAAATTAGATTAAAACCTATTCAGAGAATTAACTTCATGGCTGATGATATGGTGTGTGATATTTTGCAAGCAGACCGCAGGCACTTTGCTCACAGTGGGAGATGAGTGTTTGATAGCATTACATTGACTTTCAAACACATGCCTGGTGAGAGGGAGAGCTGGTCCTTTAATTCCATTATAAATGCCGTCTGTTTCACACAGAGCAGATGCCCGTGCACAGGCGCAAACGTAATAAATTACACTGACGCACATTAAAAGCCATCCTTCGACCTACACATCCACAAGAGATTTAATGTCATGTAAACAGAGACGACACACTCAACCACTCATGCTGATGTACTGCTCCTAATCAGATGATTGTGGATCAGGGTTTGGCAAATGAGGTGAATCACATATCCTCATCGCTTTGCATATTTACATCACGTTTTTTTTATCCCCCACATTTAATACAGCAACATTAATTCACCATCCATAAGGTCTCTGACCCCTTTATTCTGTCAAAGAGAGATTTTAGACATGGCTTAGAATATCATTAATTGAATAACTAAATGAATAATAAGTGAACTTGTGTTGTGATTTTTCTGATGTCAGAGGGTGGGGTTGATGAGAGTGGGTGTGGCTCTGCTGCATTCTTGTCATCTTGCTGAGTTGTATGCTAGAGGATTCTCGCTGCACCATTTTTCACTTCTCGCTCTCTAATTCAATCCTCGCTCAGAAGCCATTTCAGTGTTGTTTCCATGGCAACAACACCAAGGCCCCTCCTGGTGAGGTGGCACAATTTTTGGCTCTATCTTTGCTTTCATTCACTGAATTTCTCTGTCAGTTTCTCCCCCCCCCCAATAATTCTCAGCATTCTCTTGTTTTGATATACAATAGTATTATACACTCACGGGCCACTTTATTAGGTACACTTTACTAGTACTGAGTTGAACCTCATTTTGCCTTTTAGAACTGCCTTAATCCTTCATGGCACAGATTCAACAAGGTACTGGAAATATTCCTCAGAGATTTTGGTCCATATTGACATGATAGCATCACCCAGTTGCTGCAGATTTGTCTGCTGCACATCCATGATGAGAATCTCCCGTTCTACAACATCCCACAGGTGCTTTATTGGATTGAGCTCTGGTGACTGTGGAGGCCATCTAATTACAGTGAACTCATGTCATGTTTAAGCAACCAGTCTGTGGTGATTCGCACTTTATGACATGGTGTGTTATCTTGCTGGAAGTAGCCATCAGAAGATGGGTACACTGTGGACATAAAGGGAGGGTCATGATCAGCAACAATACTCAGGTAGGCTCTAGGCAATACTCAGTGTGCCAAGAAAATATCCCCCACACCATTACACCACCACCACCAGCATGGATCCATGCCTTCATGTTATTGATGCCAAATTCTGACCCTCCCATCCAAATGTCGCAGAAGACATTGAGACTCATCAGACCAGGCAATGTTTTTTCAATCTTGTATTATCCAGTTTTGGTCAGCCTGTGTGGAATTGTACCCTCAGTTTCCTGTTCTTAGCTAACAGGAGTGCACTGTCGCCTCACAGCAAGAAGGTCTCTGGTTAGAGTCCCAGCTTGGCCAGTTGGTATTTCTGTGTGGAGTTTGCATGTTGATGAGAGTGGGTGTGGCTCTGCTGCATTCTTGTCATCTTGCTGAGATGTACGCTAGAGGATTCCTGTGTTTGTGTGGGTTTCCTCCACAATCCAAAGACATGTGGTATAGGTGAATTAAATAAATGAAATTGTTCATAGTGTATGGCTGTGTGTGTGTGAATGAGAGTGTATGAGTGTTTCCCAATATTCAATTGCACCTGGAAGGGTGCCCGCTGCGTAAAACATAAGCAGGAGTTTGGTGGTTCATTCTGCTGTGGTGACCTCTGAAATAGAGATAAGCCGAAGGAAAATCAATAATTGAGGAGTATGGCTGCTTGTAAAGCATACAGCGCCATCTACTGTGAAAAATGAAGTTCAAAATCTATTCAAGAGAAAATAGTGGTGCATTTTGAATATCTCAGAACTGATAAAGAATCAATTTCTCGAAAGTTTTTGCCACAGCTCTATTTTTATTTGTCATTTTGTGTTTTTTTTTATTTGTTATTTTCTATGTTTCAAAATGTATCGATATAGTTATTTATTTTTAATTATGTTTTAGTTAAGTTGAACTAAATGAAAGTAAAAAATGTCACCTTGGCAACTATTTAAAATAAAACAAGTTAAGTGTTTACTTCTACAATTTTTTTAATTCCAACTTATGAAAATGTTTTTAGTAAGTTTTAGTTACTTAATTGTTCTGAATTACATTAATTATAATATATTTTTTTAATTTCACAATTTACCAGGCATAACACTTCAATGTTGCATTTAATATTCATTCATTCATTCATTTTCTTGTCGGCTTAGTCCCTTTATTAATGTGGGGTCGCCACAGCGGAATCAACCGGCAACTTATCCAGCATATTTTTTACGCAGCGGATGCCCTTCCAGCCGCAACCCATCTCTGGGAAACGTCCATACACACACCTTCACACTCATACACTACGGACAATTTAGCCTATCCAATTCACCTGTACCACATGTCTTTGGACTTGTGGGGGAAACCGGAGCACCTGGAGGAAACCCACGCAACCACGGGAAGAACATGCAAACTCCACACAGAAATGCAAACTGACCCAGCCGGGGCTCGAACCAGCGACCTTCTTGCTTTGAGGCGAACGTGCTACTCACTACACCACCATGGCGCCCTGCATTTAATATCCTTTTGCTTAATTACATTTTAAGGGTATTTTGCATCTAGCCGGTTTTTACTCCAGAATTAACCCCAACAGGTTTATAATAGAAGCCGTGTTATAAGGGTGTGACTGTAACTGATTCAAAGAGCATTTAATTGTCTTTTATTAAGCATCAAATATTTTCTGATTGGCTGAGATTAGTATAAATGCAGTCGTTCTTTTTTTTTTAGGTCAGGATGTGCTGTTGTTGGCTGTTGTTCAAATTCTACATCTATCCAATTAAGCAGCTTATTTGGGAATTGTCATCAATGTCATCAGCAAACACAAACAACAATTCTGGGTTGTTTTGTTTGGCTCAAATTTAAACTAATATAAACATTGATTAAAAAAAAATTATATTAAATATAAAATTACCTGTTTATACCTGTAAATATAAAATCAAAAATGAACCGTTGTGTTTGTTTACATGAGTGAATTTTGGTTTAACATCTCACCATTTTTAGGAGTGTACATCATTCCACCTTCCACAACAAGGCTCTGTCAACACCAAGGTCATGGGTTTGATTCCCAGTGACATTACTGATAAAATGCATATCATGAATTCTTTGAAAATTGGTTGCCTTGGGGGGGAAAATGTGTGTCGAATGCATAAATAGTTCTGACATTCAGCCATGATGAACTGTCCAGTGTTTTTGCTGTCTGATGTGTCCTTTGATTCACCAAAACACACAGACAGAGATACTCTCTCTCTCTTTCTCTCTCCATTCACTCATGCTTTTATTACTTACACTTCACACAGTCCAGCCGAGCGCTCAAGGGAGAGAGGATTACAGGCCTGTGTCTCTACAGTTTCACTCTACTCTACTGCTTTATTCATGAGCAGACAGAGACTCAAGGAAGACAGATTGAAAGACAGAGTGAATATTTCAGTGCAGAGCGATCTGTTATTGAACTGGTGTGTAATTGTTATGATGGTGAGAGAGAGACCGAGCTCGCATTTGATGAACAGCTGAAAAGAATTCTTAGATTAGAAAAACACTGATGGTCTAAATGCCTTACCTCACTGACAAAGAAATATCTAGTCTATTTTGTTTCTATAATTAAATAGCATTCTTACGATAGGATGCCAATAGTGATTACAACTGAAAAAGAGTAGAGCAAATAATGTTTTAAAGCATTATTTTATGAAGATAGAGGGCCCTATCACACACCCCGCGTGATAAGGCGCAAGGTGTGTTTGGCGCGATTTGTTGCTATTTTCACACAAACGCTACTGTAATTTTCACATTTTACACCACACTGTTTAAACGACAAATCCATTTGTGCCTCTATGTGGACTTAATGCGGACTCAAGGGTCTGCTGGTTTAAAAGGAATATGCATTGTTTGTGCGTTGCTTTTTTTTTTTTGCTTTTTTTTTTTGAGAAACTGAAATAGACAACGCCATTAACCAGCTAAAAGCAAGTCTAAAGTCCAGCGCAGAATGTTTTAGTTATGCACCTATGCAGGTCCAAATGCTTATACATTGCTTAGTACACACAGGATGTACAGCAATACACAAATATCTTTACATATGACAGGATTAAAATGTTGTAAATAATATTATTTTCTACATAAATATAATCACTTTTAACCTCTTATCATCACTTATCAAGTTCATTCAAGACAATGTGTTGCATAGAATGTTTTCATAGGGTGGTGTTTATTGAATGGTGAATAAAAAAATTAAAACCCAGATAGTCTGAAACTGGTAAGACTTAAAAAAAAAGAAAAGCTTTCTTTTTTAAGTCTCAGTACAAATGTCATGCATTTAAATGTTTTAAAAACAGTTTTGTAATATTGTATAGAATGACAATTTGGAATTTTTAGATCTGAATATGGTGCAGTAATATATATATATATATATATA
>CAIGQQ010037820.1:5095090-5112675 GCA_903798035.1 Danio albolineatus | reverse complement strand
ATAATATAATATAATATAATATAATATAATATAATATAATATAATATCCTGGCAAAGTCATGGAATTTTGACATGCCTTTTTCCATGCCTGGAAAACTTTTGGAAAAACTGAAAAACCCACAAAGTTTTGGAAAAGTCATGAAAATTAGTTTAACAAATACAGTATCTGTATACCTAAATATGGGTTAGTTGTCTTTACTTCTTTTCTGTCCATGGCCAAAACATGCTCTCACATTATTAGTGCTGTGTGAACATTATCTAAATAAATTTTACATAGATACAAAGATTAATTTAAGCTAAATGTTGCATGTTTTATGATATGCTGTAATAACTTTGAACATGCATCGTTTTTTTTTATTTTTATTATTATTTACCATGTATACGTAGACATTACATGAAAGATTAGGTCATGAAAATTTACTTGAATGTCCTGGAAAAGTCATTGAATTTTTGTAGTAAAAAAGTGTATGAACCCTGAATATAATATAATATAATATAATATAATATAATATAATATAATATAATATAATATAATATAATTAGGGCTGTCCAAAAATTAATCGTGATTAATCACATCCAAAATAAAAGTTTGTTTTAACATAATATGTGTGTATGTTATATATATTTATTATGTATATGTGATAAACACATTCATAGAAGCCAAAACTATATATAAAAAAGTTACATCAAAGTAGTTACATCATATTCAAATGTAAAATTTGTGTCATACACATATTTATATATCTAAATATAAACCAACATTTTATCAAGGATATGCATGTGTGTATTTATATATTCATAATAAAATATACACCGTACACACACAAATATTATGTTAAACTTTTTATTTTGGATGTGATTAATCACGATTAATTTTTGGACAGCCCTAAATATAATATAATATAATATAATATAATATAATATAATATAATATAATATAATATAAAATAATATAAAATAAAATAAAATAAAATAAAATAAAATAAAATAAAATAAAATAAAATAAAATAAAATAATATAATATAATATAATATAATATAATATAATGTATAACATAGCA
Organism: Danio albolineatus; assembly: GCA_903798035.1. Classification (NCBI taxonomy): domain Eukaryota; kingdom Metazoa; phylum Chordata; class Actinopteri; order Cypriniformes; family Danionidae; genus Danio; species Danio albolineatus. The sequence goes on along the minus strand of CAIGQQ010037820.1, from coordinate 5,111,615 downwards.
CTTCCAATCATATGTATGGAGTTATTTTTTCTGATAAATTGATACTTATATTTAGCAAGGATGCATTTAAATTGACCAAAGAATCGTATGAGGGTCTAAACTAAAGGTATATCTATTTCAGCTAAATGGTGTTTGTTTGTTTGTTTGTTTTTTTATATATATTTGTTTTATCAATGAATCCTGAACAAGCACAACTGGCTCTTTACAACATGGGGGCGTTTTTTCTTTAATATATTATAGTATATTTTATAGTATATACTGTATAGAGCTCCTTTTGAAAATGAGTATTTGTATACATCTCTCAATGAATATAACCAATAATATTTGGTGAATTTAAACAGTTATATTCATTAAAATAAAACTTTGATCTTGACCTAACGCCTTTAGAAATAGAAATATAATATATTTAAATTCAAACAAGTTGTAGAAAAAAAAGACTTTTGGCTTTGGTACTGACTAATCGAATGGACAGTATATGCACAAATATATAATTGTACAGCATCCTATAGAAAATAATCATTTAAAAAGCGAGATCTGTGAGGGGTGTAAGCATTTATGCTGAGCACTGTATGACCTTTATGCATTTAATATCAAATAGTTAAATATATACAACACATAGTATTTTTTCCCTTGGTCACACTTTGTTTTCATGGTCCATGCATACTGTATGGGCAAATGTGCAAAAGTAACTTAAAAATATATTTTTACATGCCAATTGTACATATTACAAAATATAAGTAAAAATAGGTCAAAATATACACACTGTAAAATTTAGGTCACGCTTTATTTTGATGGTCCGTTTGTTGTATTTAAGTTACAATGCAACTAATTCTCATTAGATTATAAGTATATTGTTGGTTGGGGTTAGGGGTAGTGTAAGTTCACATGTACTTGCAAAGTTTCTTATAGTTAGTTAAATGTCTGTTGAATGTCAGTATCATCAGATATTAAGCAGACAGTCTACAAATACTCAAATGGACAAACAAAGTGAAGTGTTACCTTTCCCTTTTCCCAACTTCAGCAAAAAAGTGTCTATTGTCGTCTACAAAAAGAAGACTGCTCCTGAATGTTTAACATGCATGAAGGTGGCAATTTCATTTTCAGGTCTATGCTCAAAAATGATAAACCAGTCATAAATAAAATTTAGTACCATAAGATCACACTACTTATAACACTACTGAACTAAAACATTGTAGATTCATTTCATCTGAACACATGTTCAGGCAACTTTTGAATATCTAGTTCTCACATTCCTGTATTTGTGCTCCTGATAGGGATCCAGCTGCGTAAAGTGCAGGAACAGAGGGAACAGGAAGCGAAAAAGGAGCCGGTCGGAAATGACGTGGCCACTATATTATCTCGTCGCATCGCGGTGGAGTACAGCGAATCTGATGAAGACTCGGAGCTGGACGAAAACGAGTGGTCAGACTGAGACGACAAATAACAGCATAGAGGAATAAAAAAAGAAGTAAGCGTTATACTGTAGGTTTCAGAGAACACAATTATCACAACTAATGTAGCATGCCAATGTCTGTCTGCACTAATAAAATACAGGGGGAAAAGGGCTGCGTAACCACAAACTTTCCAATTTTAGATCAATCGTCTAAAATGGAAGCCTTGACAGTGAAGTTTAATGAGAGTTTTGACCCCATTGAACTACGCCTGTTAGAGATGGGCTCATGTGCGCAGCTGAGACTATTCATCACTTTCTCACAGTGTGACGATCGTACCATCTGTCCTCTCTCAATAACCTTACAACACGACCTTATAATTATATGAACAGTCAGCTGGATGATCATGCAATGCCAGTTTTAATCAGAAACGTATTTGAGGCAGATGTACTAAACATTTTTTTCATGTTCAAGACTACCGTTTTGACCTCTGGAATGCATGTTGTACCAAGCATCAAGCTGATTGTTGAAATTAAAATCGCAAGTCTTAATAGCAATATTCTTGAGCGATTTAATAAGGCAGAGCACAAATTCACAGTTGATGTTTAGTTAGAATTTTGTCTAAAGACGTTATTCATGTTTATGTTGGTAAGATCCCCGCTGATTAAAGGAACACTTCACCTTTTTGTGAATAGGCTAATTTTACAACTCCCCTAGAGTTGACTTTTACCCTTTTTGAATTCGTTCATCTGATCTCCGGGTGTATTGGTAGAAATTTTAGATTAGCTTAACTTAGCATGTGTTATTGAATTGAATTAGACCATTAGCATCTAACTAAAAAATGTTTTGATAATTTTTGAAACTTGACGCGTCTGTGGTTACATTGTGTACTTAGGCTGACAAAAAAATCAATATGACTAGAAACTATACTCTCAATCATCATAATATCATTATGCCTGCTGCAGTCCTAGATTATTAACCCAGAATAATTATAGTTTCTATAAATAGTCATATTCATTTCTGTTTAGTACACAATGTAACTACAGAACAGTCAAGCCTTATAAAGGAAAATTATCAAGACTTTTTGTTCATTTTTGAGCAAGATGCTAACGGTCTAATCTGATTCAGTGATCTATGCTAAGCTAAGCTAAAAATGCTCCTGTCAGACCTGAAGATCATATCAAAAAACAGTGAGACTCTAGGGGAGTTATAAAATGTGTTCCTTTAAACAACACAGGTGGACAATCTGAATCAAAAAATCACTTTATCTACAATATATTTAAATTCTGTGCTGTATTTATATTGGGAATATATATTTTCTGTATCTAAAGAAAGGCGGAAAGCGTAACATGCATTATCTGTGATGCCATTTCCCTCAAATGTAATTAATTAAAAACTATTTTACCCGTTTGGATTGAAATTAGTTTTATGGCTTTGTTTGCTTCCTTCCTGGCTTCAAGTCAAGATTTTAAAGGACTTTAACGCTACATTGGTGTATTCTAAATCCACCAGTTTTTAAAGTCACAAATTGTGATTGCTGCTACTCGTAGGCAATTACTGGGAAACGCAACTGCTAATGACCTTAGACGGCAGCAGAACTGGCTCTTCTTCATCTATAGGCTCATTAATGCTTTGTTTTGAGGTTCAAGTGGTGCTGTGTTAGTAGTTATGGATTGTATCTTTAACCGTGTTGGGATTTCACTCTTTCCTTTTTTTCAAGGATGGGGAAACAAAAAACTCTTTATTTTCGGTGTCTTTTTGATTGGAAAAAAAAGTGGCAGTCTGTCCGCTAAAGCATCAAACCATTCACTTGTCAGTCTCTCACTGTCGCCACAGTAAACATCACAGCATTTTTGCCAAGACAACAAGCATGGCATAATTTAAGCAGACCACAATGAAGACTGTTTGACCTGGTAATCCATAAACACTAACAGAAATGAACCGTGTCTTCTGTAATGGATCAGCAGCTGGTTTGGAGTCATTTTGGGATTTTAGTTCCGTTTGCTAGTGATTTTATTTTGAATCATGTCGCATTTGAAATGCTAAATATGCTAATTTGTACAGAATAAGAGCACTTGAGTATTCCTGCTATTATTTTCTATTTATTTGCTTAAATGTGTCACTCACTGCACAAAGAGGGAGGCGAGTTTCAACACTCCCGAATTAACAGCTTAACAGTCATGAGCTGTGTTGTTTAGCCTGTGTTTTGTATGTAAAGAATGAAGTCCTTTGTGTTTTAAACAATGTGATGTATAGAACTTTGTTAAAATGGCAGAACTTTGGTTTATATAGATAAGAAACAGTATGAGAATCAGTGTAACAAAAAAATAATAATATATTGTAGGCAAATGCTGCATGCATGTACTGACTGCCATTAAAGTGCTTCTTAAAACACTCCTTGGCCTACTTTGCATTTCATTTAATGGGTTTATGATCGGTGCTTCTTAAAATAGATTAATATATTCTGTTGTTGTTATAAACAATACATTTTATATTGTTTAAAATTATTTAAAACTATTAACTGGATAAAACCTGACTATTATTTAGTGTTTGGCATTTCTGTGTGGAGTTTGCATGTTCTCCCCATGTTCACGTGGGTTTCCTCTGGTTGCTTCAGCTCACAGCCCAAAGACATCTGCTCTGCTGTAGGTAAATTGGGTAAACAAAAATAGCCGTCGTGTATGAGTGTGTGTGAATGCAAGAGTGTATTGGTGAAAGGCATCCGCTGTATAAAACACATGCTGGAATAGTTGGCAGTTCATTCCGCTGTGGTGACCCCTGATAAATGAGTAACAAAGCCGAAGAAAAATGAATGATTGAGTATTTGGCTGCACTGTGATCCTTCTATATGAGAAAAAACAAATCCAAATTTGTAGCTTGTAATTTTATTGCAATAAATCATTTGAATACATTATCTATTCCTAAACATAATAAGTGACCAAACTCTTATTTGAATAAATATAGCTGTTTAATAAAACAGTTTTAATGTGGTAAAATATGGTGTTGTTTATTTTTCTCAGAACCTATTCTAATCTATAGTACAGAGAGGAAATATTTGGGTTTGCGCGCCCTAGGTAGTAATGTCGGCCATGACACAGGTGTGGATTATTTAAAGGGCATACCTCTTTTTTATATTTAATATAAGTCTTTTGTGTCAACAGAATTTGTCTGTAAAGTTTCAGCTTAAAACACCCATCAGATTATTAATTATAGCTGTTTAAAGTTTGTATATTATAGCTCCAAACAGCTTGTTGCTGTTTTTGAGTACTGGGCCTTTAAGGCTAGTCCTCCTCGCCCATGTGCCTGTCAGTGTAGGACCGCACTCCTAGGTTAAGTTGCAGTCGGTCTCAAAACCGCTCCAATTGGACCACTGTTTTTATGCTGTTAAATTGAAAAAAAAAATGGGTGTGTTTATATGAGCCTAATATGATGGTCTATACACTATACCTACACATATGCCTGTCCAAACAGCTTAAAAAGTAGATTTTTCACCATAGGTGCCCTTTAATTCAATGGACCAGGGTCAATTATTCGGCTTACACCACGTTTACCACACAATAAATTTTTTAGACATTGTATATTAAGACTTTTGTCAGGTTGTTGTCCTCAAACAGCTCCTCTCTTTAGTACTAGATTGATACACATCCATTAGTAGTTGTTATACAAAACTGTAATGTGATCAGACAAGCCTGGAACTACTTTAGCTGTGTGTTTATCCAACATGATCTCAGGGCAATTCGTAATTTTTTTTTAATTTAGTGGCTAATACGCATGTATTTTTACAATCTCATTCGTACAATTTGGCACGATTTGCTCATCCCTAGGGCCAGACAGAATCTGCTGACATTTTTTGCTATCACTGTGAAGAATTTTGTTAAAAATCTGTGGATTTATGCGGAATGATTTTGGGAGGATCATAACTATAACCTAAATATATGACATAAAAGATAATAGCTCTTTAACTTCAACTTGATCCACTTTATTTGGTAAACGAAGCAAGTCTCTCATATAATATATCTACTAAAAGACAGAGAATATATTACTTTACAAACTGTATTGCAAATAAATGATATGAAATTTTTTTTATCAGTCAATAACATTACTGAAATTAATTTAAAAACTGAATAAATATAAATTTAAACACATTTACTCCAGTAAATAAACAGAATCAATGATGGGCTAAAAATCTGGAATTATGTGCGTGCAGATGCCGTGTGGGCCTACTCATCCACAATGATGGTCGTATTTAGGGGCAGGGGTTAGGTGCCACGCCTCCTTTTTTAAAGTCATACATTTTCGAACAACTAAACTCATACGAGTTCACGCAAATTAGCCAGTAAACTGACAAAATGTGAAATAATTTTCTTGTTAGACAATCATACAGCTTAGAATGTTCCTCCGCTTTAGGTTTATAGATTTATAGCACTGATCTAAAAGGTACATTCTGTTTTCTAATCAGAAACAGTCAAATTTATTTTGTATTTGTTATTTTCTTAATATTTCCTCTCATGTCTTGTTTGCACTGAGATTTGTTATTTGATCTGTTATTTGGGAGATTGGTGCCAATACTAAATTGGAAATCTGATTATGAAACGCATGTTTTTAGGCGAGTTTAGTCTCAATACAGAGTATCTGCTGTGTCTTAAAATATTTTAAGCCTTTAAAAGTCTTAAATTTATAGACATATGGTGTTGTAGGGCTTAAATAATTTTAAACCGCTCTTAATTGCCCTATGACCATGTAAAGCTACCCAATCATGCTAACACCCATCCAATCATCAACATTCCATCTCAATAAAAGTTATAACAAAACTTTTAACTCTATTTACCAATATGGTTTTATTATCTTCCTTATAATAACATTTGTTTTTAATGTTTTAACTGGGCCGTTAGAAAATAAATCTTTAGTGTTTAGCCCTTGTGTAATGAAATTCCATTATTAAAGGCCTTAAAAAGTACTTAAAATGTCTTAAATTTGACTTGAAACACGTAGAAACCCTGCACTAATGGAAACGTACATTCTCTTCCAATGCCTTACCTTTAATCCCACAGCCTGTCCTTCCTTTCCTAAAACTCTCTATTGAATTATGGATTATATGCTTTAGTAGCCCTAGATCAGTTTACACATGCTAGATCAGATTAATTCAGATGCAGTGCTTCAATACACATACTACTTATAAGCCATCCTTTGCTGCTGCATTTTACAGTACCTTCTCTTGTCTTTCCTTCATTTCAGCTCTCCTCTTCTGCTTTCTCATCCCTCATTTGTTGGCAGAGAACTTAGGGTGACTGATGTCTTTTTCACCTGATCTTAACTTTTGAGGAAGGTCAGCTGTGTCTCCGTCACAGTCGTGACTTCCAGCAGGAATGATCAGCTGTGTGAATCTGTGACGCATTTGCCTCCTGTTTCATTGTCTCCTTCAGCTATTTGTAGAGGTGCCAATTTAGGTTTTTAAAACTGAGTGAGTGTGTTTGCTGGAAAATGGTTGAAATCTCCACAGGGATGCAGGAAATGGTTATTGTCACTACATGTTTTAGCAGGTCTGTTAAAGTGTGTTTGTATGCATGTCTAATGGAGAAAGTTAAGGAGACTCACTATGATTCAGGGACAATTACGAGGCAAAACAGACAAGCATGTAGTCATACGCCAGATGCACTAGCTTTCAGCCAAGACTTTTGGTAATCTGTTTGCTTATGGCAAGCCATTTTAATATTTGCTATAGTGTTTTCATGTTACTTGTACCAAATACAAGTAACAATTAAATGTACAGATTTTAGTATCTGTTCCATTAAGCATTATTACTTTAGCTACTATTGATTATATTAGTAACTATTACCTTTTCATTAGATACTAGTATCTTTTTCATTAAGTATTATTACTTTAGCTACTATCGCTTATGCTAGTTACTAGTATCACTGTAAAAATTAAAGGTTCCTGGAGGCACCTTTTGGGGTTCCTCACATTGCCACACTGGCGGAACCCTCTAAAGAACCTCTAGGCACCCTTTCAAAAGGGGCAGTTCTCTGAGGAACTTCAAGGGTTCCTGGAGGAACCCTCTTATTAAGAACGACCAGGAACCACCGTGAGTGCTTTGAAGCACCATTTCATTTTTTTTATGCTTGTTTTTCCCCATCCCTCTTAATTTATTGTTTATGCAAACATGTTTATTCATAAATTGAATATCTATCTATCTATCTATCTATCTATCTATCTATCTATCTATCTATCTTTGCATGTGTTTATAGAATAAAAAAAACATTGCATTTTCAATGAATAATCACTTTTATTAATCAATATATATCACAATAACATTCACATTGTCATTAATAATGTAATATACATTTTAATTCAAACAATCAAACTTAAATAATGTCTAGCAATAACAGCCAGCAACATCTTCAGCTGTCCACTGCTTCACATTGGAGGTGTCCCTATAAAAGTAAATGAAAAAGTAGTTAACTTTAAGTTGTTTGTTTTAAGTTATGAAAACAAAGAATATGCAATCCCAGAGCCATTTTTTTACTTATCAAGACATTCACAGAACATGCAGAACAGTTCTGAATAACAAAAGGAAACATGAATAAAGTCAGAAATTGCCTCAACATATAAAAAAGGGATTTTTTTTCTCACTGCTTACAGAGTGCCCATATCAATAACGGCACAATCCAAATAATGTAAACCTCTCAAATATCTGACCACAAGCAGAAATAAGACAACACAAAAGATCCCTCCGTCCTCAGTGCACCCCGCATATTTTCCCACTCATTCAAACAGATAATGAACTATAATTTTAAGTGTACTGCATATGCGATATAGATAGATGGAATTATATATATATATATATATATATATATATATATATTTTCCCAGGTTGTAGTTATTAGCTTTTTTAAATTAACCATTAGTTTATTAAAAACACATTAAATAAAGAGAAAATTATCTAGATGAGTTGTAAAATTTAAATAAATTATGCATGAAGGTAATATTGTTTTTGGACTCAATTTCAGTGGCTTAAAGTGATTAAATAAGTACAATGTAAATCATGTATATTAATAAGTGCACTGTACCATATTATTAATTTAACTTTAAGTACTGTAGTTAAGGTGCCTTAATATAAAGTAGGTCTTGTTTTTTAAAGCATAGAAGTGAAAGTGAAGCAGTCAGTCAAGTTCACATTGTTTTGTAAATTGATTTCTACTTTAATGAGAATATATATTACAAGCTCCATTATTGTAAACATTTTGAAGAAAAGGGCATGATTTACTGTAGTTTTTAGTGCTAGAGTGCAGCTATTTTGGAATATCGCTGTGTCTGACGTCACAGGGTTGGTTCCGTTCCCTCAGCTGAACAGATGTAGTGTAAGTACTGGACTGAACAGCCTAAATGGACAGGGAAAAGACTGGAAAGCCTAATTTAACCCAATGTGGGAAGTTGTGGACGTGCATCGCAGAGTTGGTGTAAATACAAGGAACAAACTTGTGTCTAATATATTTTTTAAAAAAAAATGTTTTCTATTTTTCTTTTTTTACGAATTTTGTTCGTTTGATGTGCTTTGGTCCACTCTCTCACACTGGTGCAGCGCTGCCTGACGAGAGGGATTTACAATGAGAATAATGCAACGATTAAAATGATCTTTTAACATTGAATATAATGGACGAAAAAAACTGTGATGTGAAGTCACTCAGGCATCGAAATACAGAGAGTGGACCAAAGCATATCAAACGATCAGTAATAAAAGAAAAATATAAAATGTATAAATGTATTTTTATGTTTTAGACATAAATGTAATGCTTGTATTTGCACCAGCTCTGTGATGCACATCCACAACTTTATGTATTGGGTTAAATTAGGCTTTCCAGTCTCCGTGTTCAGTCCATTACTTCCACTGTATCTGTTCAGCTGAGGGAACGGAACCAACCCTGTGACGTCAGACACAGCGATATTCCAAAATAGCTGCAATCTAGCTCTAAAAACTACAGTAAAACATGGCATTTTCTTCAATAATGGTTACATTAATGGAGTTTTTTTAATATATTTTCATTAAAGTGGCAATCAATTTACAAAACAATGTAAACTTGACTGAGTGCTTCACTTCCACTTTAATGGGACAGTTTACCCAGAAAATTTTATTCTGTCATCATTTACTCAACCTTCACTTGTTCCAATCCTGTTTGAGTTTCATCTGTTGAACTGAAAACAGAAAACCTATAACCACTGTCTCCCATAATTTTGTTATAATGGTTATAATTTATTATAACGGTTAAAGATTTTCAGCTTTAATCAAAATATAATGTTTTGTGCACAACTAAAGAAAGAAAGTCAAACAGGTTTGGAATTCAAGTTTATTTTCATAGCACTGGTGCAACGTGGCTTCGTTTTAAACTAATATACTGTAGTCATCATGGTAAAGACAGGTTTCATTAAGACATTAAGATTAGGATCATTATTAAAATTATTGTCTGTTAATAATTCATTTACAATAAGTGCTTTAGGTGCAAGTGGCCTGACGTTTAGAACACCGAAAAGGTATTTTGACTTATTTGCCATTTTTTTTTTGTTTGATTCTTATTAGATTTTTTCTAGAACACATAGTAAATTTACTTCTTGATCTAATAGTATGAGGAACAGACACAGTTTCTATGGAGTTAGCCAGATATGCATTACTGTGATTTAAGTGGGACGAACAAAAGTCTATACGGCTAAAATGTGAGTTTTCACTTACTGGTCAAACAGAACGAAGCATCCTGGAGATGTTGTCCGACAGGAATTCAGCTCCAGCACTGCTGTTGTGCAGCCCATCAGCATGGGAAAGCCAGGGACGATCCCAGAAAAGATTCCAGTTGTTAATAAACAGCAGCTTCTGTTCTTCACACCATGTTAAAAGCCAGCTCCAATGCCTCCACATAGTCCACAGATGCTTCTCCTGAACTAAAAGACAGACACACAAGCGACATTATACAGGGTGAAGAGTACAGGACAGTAACAGGGAAAGAAGATGATAGTTTTAGCTGGCTACGCTAGTTATGCTAGAAGGCTAAAGCTAAAAGCTAGGAGCTAGAAGCGGATGCTTAAGAAACACAACATTTTGAGGAGATTTATTTGTAAAATGGTATGAAAGGTCCATTCACTGTCTGTAAAAAAGACACTTCAAAAACAGGCCATAAGGCCGCAGAAATCCTAACAACAAGAATGATGTCACCCAAGCATCCGCAAAGACACCAGTCAATCGAATGAAAACTGTAGCTTAAGTGACAAAATAAAATAATTTGACTTAAATCAATGATTTACATCAATTATAAAGCCATGGGGTTATGTGCCTTTCTTAGGGGCACCTTATTTGTGCATATTGAAAGTGGAAGAGAGCCCTATTGCTCATGTCCCACATCCTGCTGCCACTTGAAATTTGATACAGCAAACTGTAAATTTCTAGTCCATATCTGTCACAATGATTTACACCTAATATGGATACATCAGAAATAAGCAAATGAGAAAATAAGTTAGTGATTTTAGACACTTAAAAGGTTAAAAGTTTAATGTTATCAATTCAGTGTTACCCAGCTGGATAATGATGTGCATTAATATTGTTTGCTAAATTAAGTATGTATTTCCTTCATTTATTTCCAATTCATTTACTTTAAAAGAAAATACTTACATTTCAGGTGACTCAACTTGTCACCTGTCACCTTGTCGTTGGAGAAAGAATACTGAACAATTTCAGGGTTTATGTGGATGTTCTGAGGAGGAAAAAGACAGGCTTTATGTACGTTATTTGTGTAAATGAATACAAAGTGAATTGAAGTACATAACTTAGACACAATTTGTCACACATGTAACTGTTTAACAAACGCAAATAATAACAAATGCGTAATATTACTCACAAACAATATGAGGAAAGAATATTAGATATCATCGCGGCTAAAACAATCATATAAATTAGTTAAGCAACAAGACACTTGCTACACACTAACATTATAAGTAAGGAAAGACAAAAATAAATTAATATAACGTTATTTGTGGGGGGAAAGCCGTCTACTAAGCACTATGAATGTAATGTTATAACGTTATCTGTTTATTTTGAAATTAACGGCCGCTTGCAATGGTTTTCAGAGAAGCTTCGTGTTCAGTGACATAATCAAATATTTCGACATAAATTCATATTTTACATACAAATATTTATATTTGTGTGAGGTAGTCGTGTAAGTTGAGTGTTTATGTATATCCAGCCGATTGTTATTATCGCAAAACGAAACCTAATCTTCTACAACAGCAATCGCTTCGCTGCATTCATAAAACAAGTGTCATGCGTGTAAGGGTAGTTATTTGTGTGCAAATCGTATCTAATTTCAATATTTATTTTGACAACTTACTCACCTTTCGTGGGTTAGGGACGATGACAGCCGTCAGGAAAGGAGCCGTTACAAAGCGCAATTTGAATTCTTGCGGCCTGCGCGTGCACGAAGACGAGTGCGCGCGTCATGTTTATAAGTGCGCGCGTCATGTTTATATTATTTTATTAGTCCCTGTTAATAAACTTTTTTTTGAAAACTCAATAAATTCCATTCCATTATTCCAAGAAACAGATGAAGAAACATTTAATTCAGAAAATTAAAAATGTACAAAATTCATTAGCAGGTTATCAAAACAAGAGGAATACATTTTTTTATTAATAAACCAGAGCCCATAGCCTATATATTTATGTTAAGTAATATCTTGAATATTTTTCATGTGTGCATTTTGGAGGACTGTTTTATAATTCTATTATTATAATAATGATGATGATAACAACAACAATAGTTTATTATAATTATTATAAAAATTACATTTATTATTATTATTATTATTATTATTATTATTATTATTGTTGTTGTTGTTGTTATTATTATTGCTGCAATTATTGTTCTTATTATTATTATTGTTTTTAATGTCAAAATTCAAGGGTTTAATGGTCACGTGACAGAGAATTTAATGAATCCCCTAATAATTATCATTTTCATAAATGCCTGTGCATGTTTTTGTCTCTTTTTTTCCCTCTGTTGTGACTCATTTGTATTTTACCCTCTAAAATCACTTTTACGTTTTCATATTTTTTCACAATTTCTCAACAATTTCTCCTAACTGCAAGAAAGTTAAGAAAATTAAGAATTTAGATTCTAATCAATGATATTCTTATGTACTCACAGTGCCACAAAAAGAGGAGAGAAAAAAACACACCAAATTTCATATTATTCTAAAAGTACAAATATGTAAGAAAATATTAAGTAAATGAACATGCATCTCATTTTCTGGTCTCTACAATTGTCTTATTTAACTGTCACAAAAACTCTTGGTTCCTTTAAGTGCTAGTTTTTAGAAGAAAGATCCACCAGGAACCATTATGTAAGTTTACAGATCTTACACTAACTATTTTTTGGAATTTGAGTTCCTCTAATAACTTTCAAAGTGCTCTGAAGTCTTAGTGTAAGAAAACAGTGACTCCAGAATCTCAGTATTGACAAAAAGTGCTTGAAGGATCCCAATTACTGCAAAAGGGTCCTGCAAGTACTGGAAAGCCAGTCAGTGGTTCCTCAAGAAACCCCTTATTGAGAGAAAGAGCTTTGAAGCACTTAAAATACATTTTGAAGTTCCTTGAGTACTCAACAGGGGATTTGAAGCACCTTTACTTTTTACAGTGAGTACTATTTCAGTAGATACTAGTATTTTTTCCATTAAGTATTACTTTAGCTACTATCACTTATGCTAGTTACTAGAACATTTTCAGTAGATACTAGTATCTTTTCCATTAAGTATTATTACTTTACTATTACTCATGCTAGTTACTAGTACCTTTTCAGTAGATACTAGTATCTTTTCCATTAAGTATTATTACTTTACTATTACTCATGCTAGTTACTAGTACCTTTTCAGTAGATACTAGTATCTTTTCCATTAAGTATTATTACTTTAGGTACTATCACTTATGCTAGTTACTAGTACTATTTCAGTAGATACTAGTATCTTTTTCATTAAGTATTATTACTTTAGCTACTATCACTTATGCTTGTTACTAGAACCTTTTCAGTAGATACTAGTATTTTTTCTATTAAGTATTATTACTTTACTATTACTCATGCTAGTTACTAGTACCTTTTCAGTAGATACTAGTATCTTTTTCATTAAGTATTATTACTTTAGGTACTATCACTTATGCTAGTTACTAGTACTTTTCAGTAGATGGGTGAGAGCGGGGTACTTTTTTTTTGGTTTTGGCCAAATAATGAACAAAATAATGTTTTTTTTTACACCACCAAAACACAAGCCTCTCCTACAAATAAGCACTGAAATTATGATCACCAGACCTATGGTTTCTGTGCAGTATTGCCAAAAGTTTTAGGAGTAAAAATTTTACTATTTACCCCACCCGTGGGGCAAGTCATAACAGTCAGAGGGTCAGTTGTAACATGCTTAAAAAGGCAGGTTTCACATAATTCATTTAAATCCAGTTTTCTTTAAATAGTAGCGATATTTTCTCAGAACTCGGCTCAATTTTGTTTTATTCTACATAGCACAGTATGTTTATTTATTTATTGGATAAGCAAATTTGGATTTGTTTGCATTATTATGTATTGTTTTACAATGCATTTATTAGCAATGCAATTATTTTTTCTATTATTTTTTTTTTCTTTTAAACATTTTAATATAAAAAGTTCTCAACATTACACTCAAAATTAAAAATTATTTTTGTTGTTTAACTGGTGTCCAACAGTTAATACTTATTTGTAACACCCTGTTACAACTAACCCCGCTGTGTCATGTTTTCCTCAAAACTGGCTAGCAGTCACTGTTTTTTACATCTTTCAAAATGGTTTCATCTTTTAGCCTAGAAGACAGTAATCACAACAATATAAGATTTTACTGACATACTTTCACTGATTTTATTTTTAAAAATAAATAAATAATCACCTGTAATAAAAAATACTTGTATGCCGCAAAAATGGTTTTGCCTGTTTCTCTCATCCAAATTTTGCCAAACTTTTTCAATAATTGGCAGGAAGACGTCTGCCGACACTGTGGTGAAAAACTTGGAAGTGGTTAACCCTGAGTAAATGCCTGAAAACTCTGTGTTACATTTTACTCTGCATTACTTTGTGCCCCGTGCTCTCCTACTAGTATCCTTTCCATGAAGTGTTATTACTTTAGCTACATTGCTTATGCTAGTTACCAGTGCCTTTTGAGTATATAGTACTTATTTAATTTGTGCCCATTAATTATTCTATTGTTTTAGAAACAGATTATACATTTTTGCTATTGTCTGCCATTGAATTTCTGATTGAGATATGTGCTATTCCATTTTCACCAGTTGTGAATAGTACATTATTTAAGGTGCAATAGGAGATCTTGCAGCTAATGTTAGCATGATAGCACTGTTGTCCCACTGTGCACTGTGCTGTCCCACTGTCCCGCCATCCAAAGCCATACCTCCTGAACACATGAAAGCACAACAGACAGCACCCCTACAATGCATCACATAACATTCACTAGAATTGTGAATCAAAAGGATTTACCAGAGGAATGTACTAAACCCAAATTCCTCCTGATGGGGACATGCCCCCTTTTGTCCCCTTGTAGCACCAGGCCTGTCCGATTTATTAGCTGAAAGGGAAATAATGACAAGAATTTCAAGGTTCTCTGCCTAGCTGTTTATAATTAGATCTATTGAAGGTGAGAATTATACATTGATGATCAATGGGGGAGACTTTTTCGATAATGTTAGTTTATGTAATACATATGCTTCAGTTTTTATTTAAATTAGCATACATCTCATTTATTCACCAAACGTATTTACGTTTGAGTGGTAAAATTCAGTGTTTTGGGGTATATTTAGTATGTTCTGACCTAATGTAGCTATTTTAAAGGTTGCTATAGGTCATACTATATCAATACTGCAAAGTACTGTAGACGTCAAGCGTTAATTGGGTCAAACCCACCTGTATTTTGCATCCTGGATTTATAGTTAATTCAAGTAATACAGTAGGATGGTAAGAAATAGACGTTTGCAGTACAACCCAGTGTGAAGAGCTGTTTTGTTTTGCTTAGAACAGCTGTTAGGGAATGACACCGGAAGCAACGCATGATTAGCAAATGATTTTCCCCCTCTTTACGCTGAATTGTGTGAGTCAGTGCTGTTGAGGCGGTGATACTGTCACCTCTCGGTTTCTGTCCGCATGCGTGGGCGCTATCTCCCGGTGACTCATCCTGCTTTTCACCGTGTGCCTGTTCGCGAGCGAATGAGTAGGCAGGTTATGTGGGTAAACCTTTACAGTCCTGCCTCTTCGCGCATTCATTAGTTGTGATTCATCCAAATTACCAGCAGGATGCGCAATTTCTCACTTATTAGGCTGCCATTCAGTGGAGGGTGAGTTCATTCGTTTCGGCACATCAATTTCAGCGTTTACTTTTACAGGTAAACACCATTAATCACAGTATACCAAATTATTTGCACTCTTTTGTGTGCGTGTATCTTTGTGAGGTAGGTTGTCATTGCTGCTGAGGGAAGAAGCGAGCTTTTACCTCAGGATGAGTTTGTTATGGTTTAGCATGTTTAACCCGTTCAGTTTGAACCTCCATTTTAAGAGGTTTCACTCTTACTTTTCTCTTCTCCAGTGATTTGTTAGTCAGTTGGTAATACACCGCGGTAAAAGTATTATTTGATGCTGCCAAGTCAACCATACACTTGATGCATGTTGGACCACATAACCTTTTCAGTAGTTTGAATCATCATGGTTGTCTGAAATAGGATGTTTTACAAGTATGCCCATATGTTACCTAAGCTAATGGTGGCTTCAAAGATGTGTGTCATATATGTTTGGAGATTAATTTAACCCTAGAGCGGCCCAGCAAAAAAAAAAAAAAAAAAAAATCACAGTTATGGGTCCTCATGACCTCAAATATTTGCATAGAAAAAATATATACATTTTATGTGACACACTATATCAGGGATGCTCAACCCTGTTCCTGGAGAGCCACCCTCCTGCAGATTTCAGTTGCAACCCATATCAAACACACCTGCCTGCAATTATCAAGTGCTGTTCAGGTCCTAATTAATTGGTTCAGGTGTGTTTGATATGGGTTGCAACTGAAATCTGCAGGAGGGTGGC
>CAIGQQ010037820.1:5040648-5094990 GCA_903798035.1 Danio albolineatus | reverse complement strand
CAGGTGTGTTTGATATGGGTTGCAACTGAAATCTGCAGGAGGGTGGCTCTCCAGGAACAGGGTTGAGCACTTCTTTATTCATACTACACAAATATGCAACAATGTCATAATTTGGCTTAGGAAAGTTACATTTCTATTTTAAAAATCACTAGAATTCTGACTTAAAGTTAATATAAAATGTTTCTGGTTATTGGTTTATACTTGAATGAGGTTAGAGAAAAAAAACTTTAGATTTATTGTTAAAAAAAAAGAAATTACATCCAGCAGGGGCCCATAGACACCCATTCATTTTCAGGTTAGGCTATATTTCTTGACACTTTAGAAAACTTTTCCTCACAAATTGATGATGTATATTTTAGCATTCTAAAATACAGCAAAATTCTGAATCATTTTTGCTGTTGTCTAATATATTTTTACTTGTTTGCTTTTGATAGTTTTGTAAAGAATCTTTTGCCAATTTCTATAAAAACATTCTGTTGCAGTCATTCTTGTGTGTGTTTGTATGCGCACACACAAGACATAGTTTTTTTTTTGTGCTCTAGACCCAGGCCTTTGCAGAAATGTAAAACATTCCAGATTTATAATGAGTTTAAATTACTTTTGAACAAACCTATCATTACAAAAAGAAAGTTGTTTTTTACTCATTCATTTTCAGTGTGGATTCAGTTTGACACCAAGGAATCGAAAAGGTTTTTTTTTTTGTATTAAATTTTTTTTTAACGCACCGTTAAAACAACCAAATGAATTAGAATTCATCCAAAGTGAGGTGAAATTTTTAATAAAAGTTGTGGAGTTTCATTCCCCAGAGATGATAAAGAGAACATATATGGAAAAAAAAAATAGGAAACATCTATCAGGGTTGCCCTGACCCTGTGAACCGATTAGGGGTTAAGCGACCACTTGATCATGATGTTGTTATTATTGTTATTATAAATGGATGTAACCACATTGCAGACTCTTAGCATGAGATTTTCTTAAATCTATGAACTTTTTGGCTGCTCATAAATATAGTCGAAAATTATTCCTTTCCCAACAAGAATTAGCTAGAACCTCCATTTACTATTTTTATCTATATATTACATCGTAGTTTTATTTTATTAATGATAATAAATAATTAAAACATTTTTTTACCATTACACTTAAAGATTTTGCAAAGTTTTACAGTTAACTTTATCAGTTTTCGACAAATTCACGATGAATACTTAATTCCAGCTTAATGAATTAAAAATAAATTCACATAGGTTATTATCCCAGTTAACTTGTATAATGTGTTTTTATATCAGAAATAGGTTAATGATTAACAGTAAAAAACATAAACGTTTTTTTTTCCTCTTTTAAATTAATTAAAATGCTGAAACGTAAAAAGTGACACATCAAACCTTAAAAAGAATAGGTTAAAAAATAGTTTTGTTGTTCAAAATAACAATTTTGGTATAAAAATAGGAAATTTTTGATTTGTATTTTTTTTATTCTAATGTTGACTACTGTATATAGGCTACTGTATACTGTATTTTGCAGTTATCCGTCCGATTTCGCATGTAATGAGGCTTAAATACTCTATTTAGTGCACTATTTTTAACTGGATTCATCAAAACCAAATATATTTTCTAAAGATTAAGAATAAAGGAACATGGGGGGGGGGGATTATTTTAAAAATACAAGTTTATAACATCATATATCATTCGAAAAAAATAATAATAATTGTAGCCTATTATCATTTATTAGGCGAATAACAAACTGACCAGCACATTCAGCTTTCCTCAGTCAGAATTCAGCCATTTGAATAGAAAAACATTTAAAACATAATATTAAGAAAGTAGAGCTTAACATTTTTTTTCTAGCCTCTCTTGTAAAAAAGTAACTTTGAAAATTCATGGATAACAACAAAAGCCTAGTTTTAAAATAGACTTTAATATGGGCCACTTTTGGTGCTTTGCACCTTCTCATTGATCTTTTTTTTTCTTTCAAGAATAAGCTCCAAGATTTAAATCAAAAGTTACTTGTAAAAGGTTTTCTTATTTAACAACAATACTGTAGGTCAATAGTCAAAGTTGACTTCACTTACGTCAGATCCTGCATGGTCTTAAAGCCTTCTATGGGTTTTTTTCACAATTGATGATAACATAGTAGTCAAAATAGGACAATTGAGCTCAAGTTTTTGTCAGTGGGGGGTGGGTCTTTCGAACCACCCAAACCCCTCCAAGCTTTGGGCCTGATACATGTATGTATATCCTCTAGATATGTATCCTCTAGAGGATAGGCTATTAAGGAGATCCCCTGTGGCTATTTAATCGATTATGGTTTTCTAGAAGAGAAAAACCACAGCAGTAACAAAATTCTGCTGAAACTGTAATACATTTTCTACAGCAGGCGCTTTGACTTTGATTGCCCCTTCAAAAAGGCGCGAATTGCCCATCACCTCACAGCGTGGGCTCGGCTGGATCTCTGGCGTTCAGGATCCCACACTCATCGTTATCCTGACAGCATGCGTTACGTAAAACGGATCGGCTCAATAATTCATACGCAAGCTTTTTAATGCTGAGCCGCCTTCAAACGATGACCTGTACCATAGTGAATCTGTCCTTCCCTGACACGCACGCACACACACACATGACAAAAACACCAAATAATCATAAACTTTGAGTTTGCTGAATTTTATTTGACAAAGTATTTTCCTTTTTTTCTTCTTTTTTTTAATCTCGGCATTGTCATATTTACAGTAATAAAAAATAAATCATTTTTAGGAAGGATTACATTCCACACTTACATTGCAACGTGTAGCATGTTCCTTTTATAAAGTGCATCGTACTTGTCAGATTTCAATTCACAATACAAAGAGTAACGA
Organism: Danio albolineatus; assembly: GCA_903798035.1. NCBI lineage: Eukaryota > Metazoa > Chordata > Actinopteri > Cypriniformes > Danionidae > Danio > Danio albolineatus. The sequence continues at coordinate 5,092,145 of CAIGQQ010037820.1, read as the reverse complement.
ACAAAGCAAGAAAAGATCAACGACGATTACATCACAGTATCAGAGCACCCATCCACGTCTCTGACCGCTTGCTAATAATTGTGCTGACAGTTTTTACCTACACAAGAACATTCCTTTAGCTCTATAAATGATTGCAAAAGTGATTGTAGATCATAGTGAGACTTCATGGGTAATGCACAGAGATTTGGATTTTGGGCTACATTTGGGTGCAGTGGTTACGTAACCCTGGAGGCTCTTCTAAAGGCTCGCTGTCTCTCTTCCCTCCCTTATTTTAGGAAGGCGCCTTCTCGCTCTAATGTAGCTGTTGATGGGAAACACAGAGCTCTGCTTAATGGCCCAGAAAACGGATTTCAAGTACCCTAGATAAATGTAACATTTCATGCTCTTCAGGGTTATTTTTAGCAGGGCCAGATTTAGTCGTAATAGAGCTTCCATGTGGTTAGGTGCCGTCATTCAGACGACCTCTCCCCGTTCATGTACGCCATCGCTGACGTCATGACAAAGGTACGCTGTTCCCTCTCTACGTTTTTTGTAACTCTCAAAAAAGAAGCCCCATTGCCTTCACTGCAGCTCCTGAGGAATGCACTCGTCTTATATTTAATATGACTGGAGATATGTGAAAATCTAGATGGCTGCCTGCCTGGCATACTTCAATTCTGCGATGATGTCTGTGGTGTTGGTAATTAGATAGGTCACTTTTGAGCATGAGGCTGGGGGTGGACCATCTGTCTGTAGTCTGGCACACAAAAGGGCTGTCCCGGTCCAACAGAACGCCAAAGACAAGACTGCATTACTCTGAGCTCCAGTGTCTCAAGAGAGAGGGTGGAACAGAACAAGTGCACCACCTGGTCCTCTGGGTCTATTTTGGATATTTTAACCACTGATGAAACGAACCACAAACTATAGTGTCTCATTTCAGAGGCTGCATCCTCTGAAGGATGCAGACTTCAAAGGTGAATCTTTCGAAATCCACAAAGGCCAAATCGAGAGTTTTGAAATGAGACGATCTAACCTAAAGGACAGATCTCATCACCAGGCAACCTTTACAACTGCTGTTAACTTTTTTTTTTGTTCAAAGTCATTTTAAAACTTATTGTAAGTGATCTGAAGGTAATGCTTTACCTTCAGATCGCTTACAATAAGTTTGAAAAACACTTTTTAAAAAGGTTTACAGAAGCTTGAGATATATTTCCTTTGAGCCATAGATGTACACATAAAAATGTAAACGGTTTATAAAATCACTCATACTTCTTCTTGTCATACTCTTTTTGTTTTTAACGTGTTTAGATATCCATGTAAAATAAACCTAATTCATACATGTAAACCGGAGTTTTCTTTTAAAATCGTCCTGCTGTTATCAGCGCGCAGTGAATCATGGGACGTTCAAAGTCGCGAAGGTTCCACCGGTTGTATCCTTCATTCCCTGGGAAACGGAGGACGCATTTTGAGGCTGCATTTGAAAGAGCCTTTAAATTTTTTTGAAATGAGACCACTTTCGTCGCGACACGATGACACAGTGCACTTCGAATGCATCCTTCGGAGGATGCAGCCTCTGAAATGAGACACAACTTATGTCTAGTATGTCCTTAGTACTCAAACAGCCTACAAGTCGACTATCTGGACACTGCAAGTTTAAAGGTGAGTTTTACAAATCATCATCTTTGTCTTTAAAACAAATTCAATAAGACTCTAGTGAAATATGGCACTTTCTGCATTGCCAACACTCTTCTTTTTTTAATGTTTGTTTTTTCTCTTTTTGCTTTTTCTAGGAAACCATCAATAAGAATACAGGTACTGAACACGCACACATGTACACACACACACACACCAAAACGACATCATAAAACTCATGCCCTGATGTGTATAAAAATATATGCTTCCATACAGCATTGCATAAGAAAAATAACCGCTGCACCCCTGAATGAACTGAATCTATGGCATCCTGTTGAGTACATTAGTGGAGATACATTACATAACGATAGAGATTTGCAGAAAAAACATTGATATTTGTCAGGTATTGTGTATTACGTGGGGTGGTTATTTTTTTTATATAAGTGGGCACAGTGTGATAGGTCACTGAATCCCACTCCTGACACAAGTGAGTGGTATATAAACAAATGGTCCGTTCGTTCCCGCAACCACACACATTATCACACAATCAAACACACAAAAAAAGACTGGAGAATTGTGTTTCACAGTGTCCAGACTGTGAAATAACTCCATGTAAAAATCCATCAGGTTTCGTACAGGTCACTAAGAGTATTGAGGTTAGTCAGAGGGCACCTGTATGGGCTCTCAAGGCCAACTTTGAATACTTGTACAACAAAGTGAAAGCACATCCTAGAAAACAGTACAATTGATTTAAAGAGATGTAACACCCTGGACTCACTAACCTTTTCTCAGTCTGTTTTTATCATATTCAAGTCAGGAAGTAAAATTAGCTCTGTTGATGGCCTCATTGTGATTGTAGCTCTATTGATGAACGGTACACGCTGATTCATTATTGCAGAAGAGAAAAGGTAAGGCCTAAATTAAGTCGCAAACGAGAGGTCATCAAAGAACAGCTGCGACATTCGTACCCCTCTTGAAAACGCAAGGCTGTGTTACGGTCATATTTTCAGCTCCATAAATATGTATGCATACTAATTATTTTCTAGCGCCATTTAGAGAGGCGTTGTGTATTTCGGTTTCTTGTGTTTTTTGGTTGTACAGCATAATACAGAACTAGATTCAGTCATGTGTTTTTTAAATCCCACATGCCAATTCAGTTTTTTCCACTACATCTAAAATCCCTTCTTTCTTATTTTGGCTTAGTTGATATTTTATTGGGCCTGCTTTTAGATCTATTTAAACACAAGCCTGCCCCTAACATCGATCTCTGATCTCATGGGCTAATTGTACAGTCTACACACTCAATTATATCCAATAATGGCCTGGATCATTATGCTGTGCAGACCCACGAGCGTTAGTCTCATTTAAGTGTTCCTGTACCAGTTGGCCTTTCGCAAAATTGCCTTGAAAGATGACATCTGACGTCGAATTAAAGGTGTTGTGACTGACACCTCATTTCGAACGCAAACCTTCATTAACCCCCGACATTTCACACCAAAACGTGCGCTCTGTGGATTGCAGAGAGCGAAAATGTGTGAAATGTTACACGCTTCACAACTTTTGCATCAGCAGATATTCCTCTGTCATTAGAGATGCTAGACTGTAACACACCAATTCAGCATATCTAAACAAATGAGCTTTTCCCATTTTTATATGAAATTTTCCACGATTTTTAATGGCAAATTAATCAAGTTTAAATAAAAAGCTCTGTCTGCTTGCATTATAGTTTCAGTTAGTGTAAGGATCTTTAAAAAAATGTATAAAATTGGCTCTAAAGCAGCAGATGCCAGAAGCAGTATAATTTTCACTCACAGGACCATGTTTTGTCTCTGTCGTTCATACATTTTTAAGTGAACACAGATTTAAGTGTTAGAGGCAGGTTTGCAGGGGAATAGCCTCATTGTTCCTGCCACTGTCCGTGGTGCTGAAAGCACTCCCTATAGTTTAAAGGTGTATCAAATACACAAATCAGGTTGGTTTGTATTCATTTTCACTGGTAAAGATGGTATCTTAAAATATTCTTATTATTCAGATCTCATGCAGTTTGATCATTTGTGCATAGAGGTGTACTATGCATTTGAGACATCTAATTTTGCAGGTTTGACATGTTAAATCACAACACCTACTGCACGATCAGCAATGTTTGACTGGGATCCCACCAAAGGGAGGACATCATATCATTAACACTGACACGGTACAAACTAATAATGTGCGACAGACATAACCCATAGGTAGTCTGACCTATACATCGCTCGATGTCCTTGGCCGCAAGGAGAAGTTGGACGGCACGCATCCACAGCAGGCGAGCCACAGGGATTTCTGGATGTCCGGATTTCTGTAAGCATATATGATTGGGTTTATGACCGAGTTGCATGTCGCCGGCAGCACTGTTGCATACGTGTAGATCATCGGGTAGCTGGAGTCTGCCACAATGGAGTACATGGCGAAGGGCATCCAACACGCAGCAAATGTGCAGAGGATGACAGAGAGCGTGGATACACCTTTTGTGGTGGAGATGGCCATGAACTGGTGCTGAACAGCTATTTGCTGTGCGTGGCGGAAGGCAATCTTGCAGATCTGTAGGTAAAGCTGCATCATGAGGGCAAACACCAGCAAGAACGTCACAGCGAGCACCACAGCATTGTTCTTGGTGACTGGCCGGCAGATACTGCAGCTGGCCTCATCTCTGAGGCAGTTCCAGCCCAGCACTGGCAGTAGGCCCAGGATGATACACACCAGCCAAATGAGAACCACCACCACATAGGTGAATGTCACTGTGCGCTCCGTATGGTAGGTCAGAGCATTGTAGAGGGACAAGTAGCGATCCACTGTGATGGCCAGGATGTTGAGCACTGAAGCGGAGAAGGCAGCGATCAGCAAGCCGACAGAGATCAGAGTCACAAACTCCGTGTTCAGCATATAGATGAAGACAAAGTTGAGAATGAGGCCGAGTCCCGCGAGCAGGTCCGCAAACGCAAGGCTCCCTATCAAAATGAACATGGGAGCTCTCAAGGTGGGTGTGTAGAACAGGATGGCGATCACGATTGCATTCTCACAGGAGATGAGCGTGCCTGTCACGCACAGCGCAATGTCCCAGGGGCTAACGGGAAGCGGCCTCAGCTCTGTCGTGCGCACCGGTGATGAGTTCCGCACATCCAGGAGATTCCACGTGCCCGCCGTGGAGAGGGAAGAGGTGTTTTGAAGTTGGTTGCTCATTGCTGCTGCAAGAGAGTGAATCATAGCTGATGGTGAGGGGAGGGAGGGAGGTGAAAGAGAGGGAGAGAGAGAGAGAGAGAGAGAGGGGTGCGGTAGTGAAGATAACAGAGAATGTGTATGTCAGTGGAAAGGCAGTGGGATATCTGTCAAAAATAATATGCCTGAAGCCGGTGAACCTGATGAAACATTGTCTTATTTTTAGGTCATTCAAGAATTTAATTATTAGCCCAAGTATTGTGTTAACAAATTTTGTCATTAGACAGAATTTTCAGATTTCATCATTTGAGCTGGTGAAGTTTTTTTTTTTTTTTTTTTTTTTTTGCTCTTCGTTAATTAGCAATTAACTGGTCGTTGAGCTCTTGAGATGTACAATTAGCACATTCTGAATCAGCAAAACAATGTGGCAGATTGCATCCGGAGGAGCTGCAAATATGCAATATTTCGCCTGGTTTATAGCAGCATGTGCATTTCATTGCAAAAAGCTATTAATCAAGCAACAGTCCTGAGAAAAACGCACGCACTTCACTTTGTTTCTATTTTTAGTAATTGTCTAAAAATAAGACGCGCCACCTCAGTGCACGGGTCTCTATGAAGGCATCGTGTATATGCTTCTAGAATCCACAATGATGCGCTTTTGCCTGACGCCATAGACGCAGACACATTTAACTCATTCATTCATAAATTTCCACCTCACCGACCTAGCTAAAAATACATACATGTACAAACTGACCAGGAAAAGACTGCAAAGGACTCAGAGAGGTCAAGCCTCCGGCCATTCGCACGCTGCTGCCCGGTTTAAAGAATTCCGTGCATTTTAAAAGACGTTTAACTATGGCATAATTTCTCACAAAAGAAAGCACAAGTGCGCATCGGTATACGGTACCTCAGTGCCATGAAGCTGCAATGCCTTTTTCTCCCCCGAGCTCGCGCGCAGTCCGTGCCTGTCATACGAGAGGAGATGGAGATGAGAGGGGAGATTGAGGACCCAGAAAGAGACGGAGAACAACATAAAAGAAGAACTAAAATGCCCTTTGTTTCACGACGTTGAGTAAAACCGTCATCTTTGGCGGGCTAAGTCCTGTGGAAAGGCGAGGTGCTCGTCGGTTAGCATGGCTAATACTGTTGGTAGGACTATAGCTCTGCCTCTCTTGATATTCCCCCCATTGGACCTCACCGATGATTCTCCCCTCTGACGTCAAGAGTCCTCACAACAGTCATGATCGAGTCTGTGAATCAGAGATGCTGTGGACGGAATATTAATAATAAAACACGTTCAGACAACACGAATCCAACTATAAGGTACAAGAGACAAGCGCGTCTCACTGTGTGTCATTCCCGCGGTACCGGACCCAAGGTCGCCGGCAGCTGCTGCCTCTTTGCGCAAGACGGCACGATTCTTTCTTCTCTTTCTTAAAGATTACCGACCACATCAAACTACCATACTCTCTCAACACCAGAGCACCGCTGTCACTTCACTAAATGTATCTACTTGGCACTATCAAATATGTATCGTGTCTCCCTGACATTCATTTGTCTTTTACGTAAAATTACGCAACATACTGGCACCCCCAAATTGTGGTAATTATGTAATATCTCAACTCGGATATCAATTATAGCCGTTATTTCTATGTTAAACGGACTGAACAGATGCGTTTCATAATGCGTTTCATTCAAAAGCTGGATGGGTGTTCAGTGGCGCGTGCGTCTCTCACCATGAGGACACTTTCAAACACTCCAACAACAGATGTCTTTACAAGGCTGTTTATTTTTAGAAAGTCTGATTCCTTTCAATAGTGCATCTGCTAGTTTTATTGGCATTCACATTTGTACCTGCTGTGGCACATGAGGCTGTGCTTATAGCCTACTTCACAAGATCCAGTTCCAGCATCCCAGGTAAGGAACTGTACAGATTCAAACAAACAATGGACTGAAGGTGAGTTTTTGTTTGTGTGCTGAAAACAGAGACACCCTGAGAACACAGAGCTATATTTATAAGGCATTGTGTTTTTCTTTTCATTTCCCCCTGACAATCTTACGAACAAGTAACCAGGATCTGAATTACAAAAAGTCTCAACATTAGTGAGCATTGGCCCTGCAATGGCTATTCATTGATGGGAGCTCCCACCAATCACCTTCACTCTCGCTCCCCCATTCATCTTCTCCGCACGGCATTGTGGGTAAGCTATTACATCATCACACTCTCATACCTTTCTCACAAGTATTCATGCACTTCAGTAACACTAATCTCCAACCACACATTAATGCATTATCATATTCGTATAACCTGATACGCTTGCATGAAACTGTTTGAGCTGTGAGTCAATGCAATCTCTCACTGAATAGACACAACTCTGTTGAAATAAGCCACCCCATATTTTTGTCCTAGTTTCTTTCGTAGCTCTGTTTATCTTATTGTAAGCAGCTTCAGCCAAGATATATTCCCTTTCAGTTTGACCATTTTAATAAAGGAGGGCTTGCCAATCTGGTGCTCAAGTTGTCCTGAGATGCTGTATTGATGACTAAATAAATGCATTGCAATCCCTCCATTCAGCTGAGAAGACTATTACTGAACTCACGTCGACCGCGCAGAAAGCTGCTGACGCTTCCCAAACGCTGGAACTCGCTCGTCAGCAGATGCTGGAGCATTGTGCGCGTGAGTATGTGTGCGCATGTGACTGCCTCATCAAATGTATTTATCTGCTGTGAGCAAGCCAGTGTGCCTCTATTCACTGTCTGTTTGACAGCAGCAGCTTAAACATTCTCAGTGTGAAGTTTTTTATTTACTGTGATTTTCCCCAGTCGCAGCCCTCTCTAATTTCAAGCTGTTTTCAGTCTGTTTTCAGAGAGGGCTCTTTAATGCAGCACTCTGCTTCTTTCAGGCTTCCTGTCTTAATGACACTGCTGTGTATCTCTTGAGTGGGTGGAGCGAGCTACACAATCCTGAAGTTAAAATAGGCAAAGAAATAGCCATGAGAAGAAGAATATGGACATGTTCTTGCAAAAACGGTCGTTGTGCTTAACACAGGCAAGTATGCAGTACTCTTAAACTATGAATGAAAAAAAGATAATCATTTGAGGATCGTTGAAGTCTCCTCTGCCAGCTGGATTTATTTGAAGTGCTATAATAATTGTAGCCTGTTATTATCACCCTGGGAAGAAGTATAGGTTGTACTCTGAACTAGTGGTTTTCAAACCGTGGTTGGAAAAGAATTCCAAGTGTTCTGCAAGTTGACTGAAGAAAAATAAATTACTTGACAGAAAATATGGAGAAAAGAATCTACACTCTCAGAAAAAAATGGTACAATTTTATACCAAAGAAGGTACAAACCCTTGTCACTGGGGCAGTACCTTTTTATGGGACGGAATTGTACCTTAAGAAAAGAAACAAATTTGTACCTTTTAAAGGTCATGATTTGTACCATGGGAAAGCAAAATGTACCTTTGTTTTTAAAAACCTGCACATACAATATTGCATACTTTGTGAAAGGTACCACCACAGTGACAAGACACTTTGTACCTTAACAGTGTCAAAAATGCTTACCAAACATTTATTAAAATGCCTTAAATGTTTAGTTTACAATACCCATAGTTTTATGTTTTACCAATTGTTTTGTATTATTGTATTGTAGAACTAAAGATTTATGTTTATAAGTATCTTTAAACATATACTTTTAAATGATGATTCTTGTTTTAATATGGAAATTATTCATAAAAATCACTTTGCGATTCCAGTCATATTTATTTTCATAAACACTGTAATAAAGAAGGAGTTGTTCAACACTTTTGTACCTTTTATATGAGAACAGTTGTGTACCTTCCTTTCAGTTGTACCATAAAAAGCACAGAACAGTATCATAAGAGGTCTTTTTAGTACCATATAAGGTACAATTTTTATAAAGGTACAAAACTGCTCCTCAAGGAACATTATTTGTACCATCGTGTTTCTGAGAGTGTAGACTGAATGTACTGATAGGTTGAAATATTCAAATGCAATAATTTGAATACCTTTAAACAAAAATAATAATACAACAGCTAAGTAAAAGCAGATTATTTATATCAAAATACTTGTACATGTATAAAAGTTAGCTAAAGTAATTATCTGTGGTAGTTCATTCTTCCAAGATTCAGTATGTAAGGTGATCTTCACTTTTGTGGTATTTTTGATCAAATTGGAGTGTTATCTAAGATTATTATTAATAAACTATTATGTAAGATAGAATTGTCTAAAAGTAATCTAGTAATTGTAATCATTATAACGTAAATGACACATTTTTTTAAATAAGATAAAATACTACTAAAAATAACCATTTTAAAATGCAAATACTGTATTAAAGACATTTGATTAAAATAAAACTTAATGTGTACAGAAACAAAATAAACAACATAATGAAAATAATATGTAACAATATAAATTAATAGAACATTATATTTTACAATCATTTAAACTATCGACTTTTTTCTAACATGCGGAAATGTGTTTGTTTTTGTGACTATTTTAGATCTTTCTATTCAGTTGCCTATGGGAGAAATGACTATGAATAATAAACGGCAGAAAACAGTCAAACTACTTGCTTTGCAAACAAGTGTGTCCATTACTTTACAGACAAAGGAGAATATTTAATTCATTCATTCATTTTCTTTTCGGCTTAGTCCCTTTATTAATCTGGGGTCGCCACAGCGTAATGAACCGCCAACTTATCTAGTATATGTTTTACACAGCGGATGCCCTTCCAGCTGCAACCGATCTCTGGGAAACATTTATACACACACAGTGGAAACCCACGCGACCATGGGGAGAACATGCAAACTCCACACAGAAATGCCAACTGACCAAGCCGAGGCTTGAACCAGCGACCTTCTTGCTGTGAGGCGATCGTGCTACCCACTACGCCACCGTGGCACCCAAAGCAGAATAATATAATAAGAAAATATCAGTTGGCAACATATGCAAATATGTACGTGTATGTATGGATGTTTCCCAGTAATGGGTTGCAGCCGGAGGTTTTTAGTTTATTCCGCTGTGGAGACCCCAGATTAATAAAGGGACTATGCCGAAAAGAAAATGAAGGAATGAACCAAGCAACGTAACGAGCTGTTTTTAGCGTCTAAAAATGATTGGAAGTGAATGAGACTGGAAGTTTCAAGCCAAAGAGATTCAAACAGCTGCACCCGCTCGTATGTGAAGAATAAGGTCAATCAATAGTTATCCTAAACAAATGGATTGTTGTATTTGGGGCTTCAGAAGGTGTTGTCGTTTTCATCACATTACAGTATTGTTAATCTGTTACTGTGATATGAAGCTATTGATGGCTGATTAGTAGAATATAAGAATTGAGGGGATAGTGTCCTACAGTAATTTAGCTTAGTTAAAGCAAAATTCGACAGTTTATAGGTTTGTAATGATATATTGATTGAATGACAGCAGTTACTTTTATTACATATTGATTCATGGGTGAGTTATGGAGAAAGAACTGGTGAATATATCTGAAATGGCACATTCATGAAAGGTGGAAAGAAAGCAGGAGAAAGAGGTGAAGAATTACCGTAGCTGTTCTAATGCGGTCAAGCTTTTTAGCAGCCATCTTCAGGTGACAGTCTGTCAGACAGAAGCCCGACCTTTCCTTTTCCTCCAAAATTCTCAATTTTCTATGCCTTTACCTTCACTCTCCGTCCATATCTATGTGTCAAACTGTAATCATTTCCTGTTTCAGAGAATGGAGATAGTGGCAGGTGTACAGAGAGAACAAAGATGTGAATTTAATTTCATGTAAGTTTCAAGGAATAAATAGTAGTAAAATACTATGTTTTTTTAAGTTGCAAGTAGTGAAGATTAGCATATTATCTAACCCAGTCTCACATGGAAAGAAGTGCTCATTTTGAAATTGTGAAAAATCATTTGCATGAAAATGTGCACCCCTAAACATGACCATCATGACCAAGATTTGAACATGTTTAGAATCAATGAATAGAATAAAACAGGAAATCGTTTCTGCTTTGGTTTTAGTTACTGTTTACAATTTCCTCTAGAATCTACAGTAACTTACTGGGAGCAGTTCGTCAGTAACAGTAAAAATACTGTATTTACTGTTACAGCACTATTTATCTTGTTGTGTATTTATTTACAATATTGTATGTATTTACTGTAAAATATATAGTACTTTTCACAATGCAACTTTAAAATGCAGTAACAGACTGCATAACTGTCCTACAGTAAACCCCAGTTCGTATTAGTTAAATATTGTGTAATTTAAAAAAATATTAACATTGTAGATGTAGTGCAGAAGTCTGCCAGTAATTTACTGTAAATCAATTACAGCAAAAATAATGTATTTGCATTTACAGCACCATTTATCTTGCTGTATACTGTATGTATTCACAGTATTGTATATCTTTATTGACAAATATACAGGATTTTTCACTATGCAACTTTAAATACAGTAACATACAGTAAAATAAATCTCATATTACAATTAAGTACTGTATAATTTACAAAAATAGTTAATAGTGTATTTTGAGTTATAAATACAAGCTCATATGGGCTGTTTTAAATCGATGATGATGTGAAATGTTGTGACAGTGTTTCCAACTTTACTTTATTTCTGACTTAAATAGCTGTTTGAATGGGTAAAGAGAAAAGTAGGTCAGGAAATATGCAGATGAAAAAGTGATTTCACTTTAATGTCAGGAAATATAATTCAGTTTTGTATTATTTCATTTCAGGTTGAAATTAAATCTGAATGTGTCAAAAACTAAAGAAATGACAATCATCAATGACACACAGGTTGATGTAATAGAAGCTTTTAAATATATTAAGGAACCATTATTGATTACAGGCTGATCAAAAATACAAATGCCGTCATTAATAATGCACATCAAATTTTGGTTTTGTTTTGGAAACCAATTTGACAAGTTATTTTTAAGACTTTCTCTTTCCTTCTTTTATTGAAAGTATCCTCCTCTTTTCATTTATTTGTTGATTTTTTTCCCTACCCGCAAAGAACAAAAAAGGTCTGCAAGGTATTGTTAATATGCGCCCAACAATACTGGGTGGTTCCCTGTGAAGTATTGCGTTTATTATGAACAGCAGATGTTGAGGATGGCACATGAAATAATACACACACTACACACCCCTTGAATTACTATTGAATAGATGGCCCGTGGGCAATTTTTAAGGTCAATTAGATGTTCCACGAATCATTACAAAAAAATTTTTATGCCTGAAGCAATATGGTTATGTAATAAATGTAGTTTATTTATTTTTTTCATTGTATGTATTTGGTGTTGTAGAGCGTTGGCATCATCGTTTTAAGTATTGGTTAAATAATTGTGAAGCATCACACTAGTCAGGATAATTTGTCCCAGGAAGATTTATGAAGTTTTAAACTCTATCACAAAGCAACAGTTATCTCTTTCACATGTAAGCTTATAGTACTCTAACTGACCACCCTGCATGAGTTTTTGTAGTGTGACCTTTATTAAATGTGATTTAATTGTAAGAGCTGTTCAAGATAATTACGCTTTAACTTTATTTTGGGTTGAAAGTACAGTTGATGTCAGAATTACTAGCCCCCCTGAATTATTAGCCCTCCCGGTTAATTCCCCAATTTCTGTTTAATGGAGAGAAGATTTTTTCAACACATTTATACACATAATAGTTTTAATAACTCATTTCTATTATCTGATTTATTTTATCTTTGTCATGATGACAGTAAATAATATTTTACTAGAAATTTTTCAAGACACTTCTATACAGGTTAAAGTAACTTTTAAAGGCTTAACGAGGTTAATTAGGTTAACTAGGCAGGATAGAGTAATTAGGCAAGTTAATGTATAAAGATGGTTTGTTCTGTAGACTATCGAAAAAATATATTGCTTAAAGGGGCTAATAAATTTGACGTTAAAATGTTTTTTTTTTTTTTTTTTTTGTTTTTTTATCAGACTTTCTCCAGAAAAAAAAATCCTTGCTCTGTTAATCATAATTTGGGAAATAGTAAAAAAAAAAAAAAAAAAAAAATTCAAGGGGGGCTAATAATTCTGACTTCAACTATACTTTGTAATTAATATAAAAATAGCCAAATTCCCTTCCTTTTCAATAAACCTACATGTCTTTGCCCTTCCTATGCAGCCTCTGAATCAGTCAGTTCATGTAACGGTGCTGGCTGACGGATGCCCTATGTGTTGATAAAGTGTACCAGTATTTTAACATGGAAGTGTTGCTAGGTAGAACACATAACTCTAAAGTTTCCATGGTGACATGTCAAGTTCATTACATGACACCCCAGAACTGCTTAATGTATGTATAGTCTTTGTTTCTATATATACATTTTTATGCAAATGTTGAGAAACGTCCTAATTAAACTGTGAAATATCTGGTAGTCCGATTCTCAAATATGTTCAAGTACGTGTATTTTTACGTTTAAACATGACGGGTAATTGATGCCGCCATGTCAACTTCTACACTACATGAAAATAAGTGGCTGGTTATCTGAATAGAGTACACATAATAAACTGTGTCTTGTTATTTATTGTATACAATTATTATTATAGACATTAGCGTGTTTTTTTTACAAACCATTACTATAATTAAGGGTCACACTTTATTTTCATGGTCCGTTTGTTGAATTTAAGTTACATTGTAACTTACTCTCATTAGATTATAAGTAGACTGTTAGGTCGGGGTTAGGGGTTAGTGTAAGTTGACATGTACTTGCAAAGTTTCTTATAGTCAGTTGAATGTCTGTATCAACAGATTGCTAGATTTGCTAGTACTTACGTTAGAATTAATATAAGAATTAGAACTTTATTGTCATTGTAGTGTCGCACAGCAAAATTTGTTTGGTAGATCTTACAGCAATAAGAAATATAGAACAAATAAGCAGACTGAAATCAAGATTTAAATGTATTTATTACATAGTAGCACAGTCCTTTTGCAATTATAATGCAGTAAATTATAATGCAGTTATAATGCAATGACTGGTAGATTTGAATAAAGCATTTATTGATGTGACTCACTTAACTTTCCCATCACACCAGTGTGATCGTACCCTCCAATGACCAGCCAAAACTGATTGTACCATTGTGATCTTACACTTCAAAGGGTTAAAGTCCCAAATGCACAGCAGACTTTTGTTCTTGTTGTTGTTGTTGTTGTTGTTGTTGTTCCATTACCAGCTGGGTGCTTAATGCTGTAAAATACTCATTAAGCCTCAAACGAAGTAAAAACATATTACTATCAGGTGATGGAGGTTGCTCAACTAGTTTTTCCAATGTTTCAATGTCAGACTAACCATCAGGCAAATTCATTGCCTTTCTGTCATTTAATGCATTTATAAAATAAAATAAGGTGAAGCTGCATTTAATGTGGAAGTTTAAACACGGTGTGAGCTGGAGCTGCTGTTGCCAGGGTCTACCTAGGTCAATTTTTCCATCTAATAATGACAGTATCATATGTATTGGAAAAGATCGCTGTTTATCACGTTCCTCTTACTGTTTCTATCCAACCTCTCTCTTGCTTTTTTCCCCCCAAGATCTCTTCTTTCCTGAATGGGGGATTTAGTCTGCAGTGGTTAACCGGTGCCCGGTGGGGTTGCGTGAGCAGCGGGTGCCCGTGTGTGAAGTGAAATCCCAAAGGGGGTCAAAGACAAGTGTTTGTATCAACTCAGGATAGACGTTTCCTTAGCTCTCACCCACAGCCTCTCTGACTGATGAGGAGAACGTGTCATTTCGTATTAGCCCTAAGAGGAAGACAGCAGGGGTTCAGGCATTTGTGTATTTATGGAAAGTGTGAGGATGGGAGAGCAAAGCAAATCTGTGTGAAGATGGCAGGTCATATGAGGCAAAGGCTAGCCAGAAAGAACTGATAGTAGGGCTTAAAGATGATTTTTAGATTTGTAGAAATTTTACAAAAATATATATTATACGTTTCTGGAGAGCTACGAATGGCTGCATTTCATCTTTAAAATGAATGCTATCGGGCGCTATGATGCTGCTAAAGACTTAATGATGCTAGCAGCTGACTGCTGACCTCCGCGAGGACAGCTTTTCTGCTGTTACCCAGTGGCACGCCACGTACATCGGTGGTTTTGAGAGGCAAAGAGGAGTTGACCACAACAACGGGGTTAGAGTCTGGTGAAGAACAGTTCCAGAAAGTAGGTGAACAAAAACAAAAGATAAAAAATAAAATAAAATAGTAAATAACAGTGAGAACGTGGTAAGATCTGAAAACATGTTAAAAGTCAGGTGGCCGTGAGGGCTTTTCTTTTTCTGAATTGCTTTTGAAAACACTGCCGGTTGGGTTCCAGGAATGTTGTCGACGGGTCAATCGGTGCTTTTGAAAACACTATCGGTTGGGTTTAGGGTAGGGGTGGGTTGGGTGATCTGTCAGTCAGTCAGTCAGTCAGTTGACAGCGGCCTCTGATGGATTTACATAAGAACAGCAAGAGCAAATGGCACTCATGAGAGAAATTTAAGATCTGAAAGTGTACATAGCGGCCTCTGGTGTATTCGCAAAAACCATAACTGCAAAAAAACTAATCTCCTGGGACGTATTTCATGCTTTACAGAAATTTATATAGGGGTGCGTATTAATAATGAGCCTGGGTTGCAACATTTTCATGTCCGTATACAGATGGTTCATTGCTTGTTTTAATACCAATGAAACCGGAAGGTTTTATTAATCAAAAAATTGCATTATCCATTGACAAGACTGCCTGCATTTAGATTCCAAACATAGCGAGTTCTGTTGAATCATCATTTGGTTTGCTTTGAGCACATATAGAAACATTTCTGCTGTGCATTTTGTCATTCTACCATTTGGAAGTCCTTTTTTTGCATTAGTTTTCACAACAATGTCTAATAATATAATTCCCTAAAACTGCTCCAGCTACAATACCACACTGGGTTCAGCACCCTTAGCCAAGTCTTTATCCTACATTTACTTAAGAAAACGCAAAGCTGCTCTCTAGTCAGTACAAAAGGGCAATGGCGGCTGTTCACTCTGTTGAGGAGTCCATTGGGATCGCTCTAAATGATTCACTGATCTTTAGATAATATTCCTCAACTGTTGAACCAATTAGCGGTTTCTGCTAGCTCGCTTCCCCAGTGCGCTGTTGTTAAAATTATAATCCTGTTCCAGTTGTGCTCTTTTGCACGATTAGTATTCAGTTCCTTTGAGACCGAAATCCACACACACTTTTAAATATTTATATACTCCCACCTCGCAAAGAACAGTTCAGGTGGATATTTTCTGGGAATTCAGATGGTAGAAATGTGGTGCGTCAGTAATTGTGGGCTGCATGTGTAATCACATTTGTATCAAGGATAAACCAACAGTCAGATAAGCTCAAACAAACCTGCTGCTTTCACTGAAGATCAAAGAGAGGCTGTCAGTGTTTCATGGTTTGCTGCAAATGAGTATGACAAACATGGCAGTGAAAAGAAATTGATTAAATCTACCTACCTGTATCTGTCTGTTTGGTCATTTGTCCATCTATCGCTTTATCTGCCTGTCTGTTTAGCCATCTGTCATTCTATCTGTCTGTCTGTCCGCCCGTACATTCGTAAATCCATTCCTCAACCCAATAAGGCGTTCTCATAGCAACCAATAAACCATCAACCAATTCTTTTGCATCTCGGACCATCTGCTGCTTGCCCATTCTGCTTGAGCAACAAGACAACGCTACTGAATATTTCATTTAATTGCGTTTATTTGGTCATTATTTTAAATTCTAGCAAAAACGAATCTTAAACGTGAGACTTGTATGTGTGTAATCCTGAGCATCTGACTGACTGATGGCCCTGCGCGCCTCCTCTTGCTCGCGGCAGGTTGGCTGCTTCTCTGCCGTGCGCGGAGGATGTCGAAGCCGAAGGTCACGGCAGCTCACCGGGGAGCATTAAACTCTTTCTCCGAGAGCTCCGGGGTCTGTGTCTTTCTGTAACATCGTCTCTTGTTGCGTCTCTTTGATCTCGTAACAGATCTGGACTGGACAGTTCGGTAAACTCTTACTTTCACTTGTTTGCTTCACATCTAAGCTGCAGTAAGATGTGGCGTTTTAATACTTCGCAGCTGAACATAATTATACTGTGACCTTGATGATTTTTTAATTGGGATCCCCTGCAATCAGACAGAATAGTGTGTTTTAATTTATACCACTGGGTGGCAGCAGAAAGCTGCCTCCAAAATAATGAGTCAGTCGGTAGTTTGTGGGATGGGGGTGTCCCGCACACTTGAGCAATTTTATACATGCTTTAATTGGAAATTAGAAATATAAGAAGTGACTCCATCCATCCAAATAATGAGTGAAAAACCGCTGGATAGGGACATACGAACTATAATTCATAATCAGTTTATATGGGATACTTTACTACACAATGGTTTATTAATAGTTTTCTTTCTCTCTTTTTCAGACCAATTAAAGCATAACAAATGTGCATGTGGCATCTCATGCATGAATTTTAACGAGTCTGGCTTGGATATAGTGGCTGCTGCAGCAGTAAGGGAACGTAAACACTCAGGTATTTATTGATCATGGAAGCTCACTTCAGTTTGTTGCCATTTTAATGTTATTTTAATGACAGAAAATGAGGGTATCTGCGGTATTGTTGAAGTTAAAAAAAGGTGTAGGAGCCATTACAGCTCATTACTGGATATGTGGATGCAGATGTAAAACTGAATTGTAGTATGCAAAAAGAGTATCTATTTGTTGTAATTTTTAAGTAATACATTACGTGACAATTCAGTGATGATTTACATGTGAAATATTTTACATTATTATTATTATTATTTCATAATGTAGTGAGAGCAATGACTAAAACTGGTCCCAGAACAGCATGTACTTCATTGCATATATATCCTGTGTTCATCTGAGATGGTGGTGGGTGTTAATAGCAAGAAATGCTTTTGGCC
The DNA here is from genome assembly GCA_903798035.1 of Danio albolineatus. Lineage (NCBI taxonomy): Eukaryota > Metazoa > Chordata > Actinopteri > Cypriniformes > Danionidae > Danio > Danio albolineatus. The sequence goes on along the minus strand of CAIGQQ010037820.1, from coordinate 5,074,414 downwards.
AGTTACAGTAAATGCGTTGGAGGCACGGGACAGTAAATGGAGGGAAAATCCACACAAATTTTTAAAAATTGTGCTTCATAATTCAATTGTGTGCAGTCCATTTATGTGTAAAATGGATGTTTTCCATCCATTCATGTTGAAACTAATATCTTTTTCGTGGCATTAGCTAAAAAGTGGACAGGAGATTTCCTTTTCCAACTGTATAATGTGTAAAAAGGAATAATGTGAGTAAATGCGTGAAAGTGTTTGATTTAATAGTATTAATAACTGGTCTATATCTGTGAAAAAAAAAAGAAGTTTCTTCTCACTTGCACATCCAGCTACACCGAATAAAATACTATTTATTAAATTAAACAAGCTGTTACCAGCTACTACTTAATTGTATCATTAACTGCTGATTAGGGATTATACAGTATATGCACTTTAAGGCTAGAGTACCGCATGTAAAAATGTATGAGGGAAAGGGGATGATTCTACTTCACTTCCTGTCTCGGAAGGTACTGTTTTCTGATCAAATTTCAAAGGCAGAATAGAGGTATCATCACTGTCTTAGCTTTTTCTGACAGTTGAGCTAAAAGACAAATGTTGTATCCCAAATGATAGACACTATGCATTTGTACACTCAACTGAGTAGTGTATGGGTTTATTCATATCCCAAATGGATCACTAACATATTTTTTTTTACCTAACAGAAATTCAAACCAATTCCTAGGTGATATTTAAAGGTTGCCAAATTTGTAAATAAAAATAAAGAAATAAATTTAAATAGTAACTGTCGTATTTACCATCGAGAGCTGGCATAATCACTTATGTAGGACAACTTCTTTTTATCTATTAAATACGTCCATCATCGTCCAGGTATTTAAAGTCATATAATAATATATAATAATATAATTTTTTAAATTTTATAATATTCACTTTTGGGGTGCCACGGTGGCGTAGTGAGTAGCATGTTCGCCTAACAGCAAGAAGGTCGCTGGTTCGATCCCCGGCTGGGCCAGTTGGCATTTCTGTGTGGAGTTTGCATGTTCTCCCCGTGGTTGCGTGGGTTTCCTCCGGGTGCTCCAGTTTCCCCCACAGTCCAAAGACATGCGGTACAGGTGAATTGGGTAAGCTAAATTGTCCGTAGTGTATGTGTGTGAATGAGAATGTATGGATGTGTTTCCTAGAGATGGGTTGTGGCTGGAAGGGCATCCGATGCGTAAAACAAATGCTGGATAAGTTGGTGGTTCATTCCGCTGTGGCGACCCCGGATTAATAAAGGGACTAAGCCGAAAAGAAAATGAATGAATGAATATTCACTTTTGTAGCAGAATTTCCCTTGCATTCCAAAATAAATAATCCAACCTCCATATGTATTTGTAGCAATTGATTAAGTGCATCATCCAAGCCCTTTAAGTGCACTAATTTTCAGTGTGAATGCACTACTTACACTACAAAATGGCATAGAATAGTGCATATCATTTATAATGCAACTATTGATTTTTCAAATGCCGCTTGTGCGTTGGTATGTGTGTGAATGTACATTTTTGACTTTTATAGAAAGAAGTTAGTATTGCAGTAACCAAATATTCCCCTAGATATCAAAAGTGTGTGTGTGTGTGTGTGTGTGTGTGTGTGTGTGTGTGTGTGTGTGAATGCAAGAGTGTTTGGGTGTTTCCCATTTTTGGGTTGCAGCTGGAATGGTATCTGCTGCATAAAACGTGCTGGATAAGTTGGCAGTTCATTCCGCAGTGGCGACCCCAGATTAATAAAGGAATAAAAAATTATAAAGGAACTAAGCCGAAAAGAAAATGAATGAATGAATGACTGTCCAAGAAGTCAGCCTGAAATCAGCTCTGCAAGGTGCTTTTGCGCACAAACGTTTCATCCACAGTCTCTGCTTGATAGTAGGCAAGTCAGCTGCCTAAGCTTTTGTAGAACAATTGGCTGTGTGTGTGGTGTAATTCACTTGTACAGTAACTTTAAACTTAACATTTTAACAAATTGCTGTGTGTGTCAGTTGTGAAGCTGTACGTAGTTTACATCTCATAAGGGTTTGTGGGAAATGTAGATGGCTGTCTTTAGGATGCAGGCTGTATCTGGTATACATGTCTGAAGGGACAGCCCTGTTTGTCTTATGCTTTCACTGCTTCGGCATGTTGCAATAAAAGAGAAATGCACAAAAAAGCTGAATCATCTTTAGGGGTTAGTTGTGACATATTTAGGGAACTGTCACAAGCAGTCATGGCACATGGTACTTTTTTTAGAACAGGTTTGAAGTGAGAATGACTATTCAAATGTATAATTATTGATTATTTTAGATTAACTTTAAATTCTGTGGTCCAAAAAATAAATTCAATTGCAAAAGTAAAAAAAATACATACTTTTTTTTTGACAATCTGCTTTAGTTTTAGTTTATTATTATTTTTGTGATGAGGCTCACCATCTTGCTCAAGTGAGCTCAGAAGTTGAGCTTGGAGTGCGAGATACTGATGACATCATATGTTGTTTCTCGCTGACCAATCTAACAGCAAACCCCATGATACTACACTCTCTGGTGTCCATATGTCCAGATTTTAAATACGCTATAGCACACAAAACCTTTTTTCAGTGGTGCTATAATATATGGCTCATTACTGACCTCCACAATGGCCCGAACACTGTCAAACAGTTCGACATGTTTCAACAAGTCACATTTCTCCTGCGAAGATTTCCTTCCTCTTGAACGCTTAAGTTTCTGGGGCGACTCTGTGGTGCACCGTAGCCTAGAACTGCAGCAAAACGGTAATAGGTGATGCATTAATCTCTCAAACATTTTTTAGATATGGTTGTGTTGTCAAGCCTTCCAGATGTGCTGACACACAGAGGCTCTCGCGCGCTCGTCCACCCCTCCCTTTCCATTCAAATCTTATCCGATGCTATGCGTACAGCGCGTATGTGCGCGACAGGAGCAGATCTGACAGTATCTGACCGCGCTGCGCGAGAGCCCACCAACAGCAACAAGAACACACACGCACACACACAGGAGGGTCAGCGGCAGCCGACAACGCACCATTAAGGTAAAGCATCCGCGTCTACCTTTTCATTGAGTCGGTTCACCCGCCGCCGCAGACGGAATCGTGCGCGAGAGTGACAGTTGAGTCTATTTGTCAATTCAGAAAGTGATGGCCGAGCGCCGCGAGCATTAAATGAATCAAACCGTTAACGAATGTATTAAAAAGACGAAGCCGGAGAGCGCTGCTCACGTGAGATCGCTAAATTGTGCACGTAGAACGTAAATTCTGCCTATAGCACGTCTGTTTTGGGTTGGAAAGACATACGAACCCATCTGATGCTGGTGAGTCAGAGATACCGCTGTAAATGTAATCTCCTCAGACCCTAAAGACGCCTGCGTTTGAATGTTAGTAAAGTCATTATTAACTCGAACGTCTCTTTTATGGCTCTGGCTCGTTTTTACACGCAGACAAACCGTCGCGCGACACCATAACAGGTAGTTATTGCATGTTTACGCGAGACGTGTGTATGTGTGTGTCATGCACTAAAGTACGATCCTGAACGCGTGTTTTGTACGTGGAGACATTTGGGGGGCAAAAAGCGATTGACTGAGATGAACAGCGAGAAAGGTGATAACGGAGTGTCGCCGAATTGAATGATTGTAAGCGCAACGAATGCGCAGCTGTGAACGCGCGCAACAGTCAGCGAGTTCACGTATCTCTCCAAGCCTGACAGCGGCCGTCTGTGGATTATGTTAGATGGGTTTGTATCGATTCTGTCCGCTAATGGGGTTCACAGTCTGCATAAGGGTCAATGGCGTGTCGCTCATTATTTTGTCTGAACCTATTGTTATTCAAAAAAGCAATTCATAAAATGAGCCGAATAGGCTAGGCTACATTTTGTTTGAACATGTTTTTACTCCTTCAATTCAGACTCATTATTACGTGTTGTTTTAGGCTAGCATACAGTGGCTTCATTTTTTAAATAATGTTAAAACAAATATAAACAATTCGTTTAATTTAAAGTCATTTCATTATTAAAGTAATAATTAAAAAAAAATCATAATTTAAAACTTTTGCTTGCCGAATGAATGGCATAACCGGCTAGAAAGCGTTTTTTAAACATTTGATGAGAAAAAAACGTATAATAGCTATAGAAATTTGGCTAGTTCAAAAATAACAATAAAATTACTAATAGATTTGTATTACTAATAAAATTTGTGCACCTAATAAAATTAATAATTAGAATAATCGTCTTTACTAATAGAATTTGCAGTTAAAATATTAATATAAAAATATATGTATGTATGTATGTATGTATGCATGTATGTATGTAAACTCTCAGAAAAAAAGGTACACAATGGTACAAATAATGTTCCTTGAGGAGCAGTTTTGTACCTTTGTAAAAATTGTACCTTATTGTACTGAAAAGACCTCTTATGGTACTGTTCTGTGCCTTTTATGGTACAACTGAAATGAAGGTACACAATTGTTCTCATATAAAAGGTACAGACGTGTTGAACAACTCCTTCTTTATTACAGTGTTTATGAAAATAAATATGACTGGAAAGGCAAAGTAATTTTTATGAATAATTTCCATATTAAAACAAGAATCATCATTTAAAAGTATATGTTTAAAGATACTTATAAACATACATTTTTAGTCCTATAATACAATAATATTTAAACATAAATCTATAGGTATCGTAAACTAAACATTTAAGGCATTTTAATAAATGTTTGGTAAGCATTTTTGACACTGTTAAGGTACAAAGTGTCTTGTCACTGTGGTGGTACCTTTCACAAAGTATACAATATTGTATCGGCAGGTTTTTAAAAACAAAGGTACATTTTGGTTTCCTATGGTACAAATCATGACCTTAAAAGGTACAAATTTGTTTCTTTTCCTAAGAGTGTGTGTGTGTGTGTGTGTGTGTGTGTGTGTGTGTGTGTGTGTGTGTGTGTGTGTGTATTTATTCATAATTTTAAACTTTCTGGACAAATCAATGGCATAACAAATGTATATGAAGTGTATTTCTTTCTTTCTTTCTTTCTTTTTTGTCGTTCAATGAGACAATGTAATATAGACATTTAATTAGTATTAATAACCAAATCTATGCTGCACCTTTATTCAAGTTTAGTTAGGTTCAGTAAATTCCCTTTACAGCAAAAAAACCGTCATAAACAAAAAGATCATGAGACTTCTCAGCTTGTAGATCCCTTTTTTCCCAATAACCCGTGTTATTGTGCAATGAATTAAATAATCCCCTGTTGCAGTTAACCATCCTTTGGTTTATGCACTTGCTTCTTTTTTGGCTTTGACTATTAAAATAGAGGATGTGAATTGCAATGAATGCTTTATGAAAGGCTTTAAAATGAAAGCAGAAGAAGAAGTCACTTTGGGAATCAATACTGCTGGCTGCCATTGAGCAATGCTTTTTTTTTCCTCATTTCAGAGCTGATTTTGCTCAAAGGAGGAGACGAGTGCAGTGAAAATCGTGTCCTCTGCACAGTCATGGCCTCAAAGTTCAATCCAAACGTCCTTTATGTCCGGGAGCCCCGGGAGTCCCTGACCTCTCCAGACCCTCAAGTCGAGGCGGGCGACGAATCCTCAGACAGTGACGGGGAGCCTGAAGAGACCTCGCACAAACTCATCCGAAAAGTGTCCACCTCAGGACAGATTCGAGCCAAGGTAGGATTTAGGCATATGCAAGGGGGCAAAAAAGGTTGATTTGCATATCAAATGTTGAATTTCAAATACACTCAAGGATTTATTCACATAAGATTTTCTTGCGAAAAAAGTCACATTTGGATACCCTAAAAGATGAAGGGTTCAATTCCCGTACATGCATACACACACACACACACACACACACACACACACATTGCATAAAGCTGCAGTGTGTATTGATCCGGGGGACAGTCGCTGATGGCTCAGATTCAGTCAATACTTGGCATGCTACGTCTACTACAGTGTATGTACAATATCAATGTCAGTTTGGACTAATGCTTATTCCTGAAAGGGCAAAAGGATATGAGGCAGTCATTAGCAAGCTTATTATGCTACACATGACACCATCTAGTCTACAAAGTGGATGCGTATGCTCTTATTAATCAAAAGCCTGAACGCTGTTGATTAATTGAGCTCATTTTCAAATTGATTCTTCCACGCAGAATGATTTTGTTTCCTGTCAAAGAGAGCACTTTGGCCCTGTTTACTCTTAGTATTTATGCGTTTTGGTTGGTCAGATCACAAGTAGATGAGAGAGAGACATTCCTGTTCACATCTCTTTGTTTTGACCTTTTTTGTGATTTCTTTGAGGGGAGCGTCAGTGAGTGGGTCTATGTAGGGGCCTTTTGGGGTATTTTGATCAAATATTATGAAAATAAAGGCAGCACGGTGGCTCAGTGGTTAACACTGTCGCCTCACAGCAAAAGGGGTCACAAGTTCAAGTCCCGGCTGGACCAGTTAGCATTTCGGTGTGGAGTTTGCATATTCTCCCAGTGTTTGTGAGGGTTTCCTTCGGATGCTCCAGTTTCCCCCACAGTCCAAAAACTTGCAGCATAGATTGGCTGTAGTGTGAATGTGAGAGTGTATGGGTGTTTCCCAGTACTCTGTTTCTGCCGGTATGACAACCTTGGATAAAAATATCACAGTATCAAAGTATTGTGATTAGTTTACTGCTCTAAAATATATTCTTTTAAAATTTCTAGCTAAAAAACTAAAACTTTTTTTCTCTTTGAACACAATATATTTAATTTTTTGAAAGATTTATTATATTTTGGAGAAGTAAACATGTCAGGCTAAATAATTACAATAAATCATTGACTTCTGCTGTCTTCATTAGTTTCAAAAACACAGATTTCTTTACAATTTAAAATGGCATCGTTGGATTATTTTCCTGCTGGAGATACTGTTTTCCTAAAAAAAGATTTTGGCTAAACCTTGACTTTTCCAAACCACGGTATACCTTAAAAGCGGTTATCGTCCCTAGTGGAGTTTGCATATTCTCCTAGTGTTTGTGAGGGTTTCCTTCGGGTGCTCCAGTTTCCCCCACAGTCCAAAGACATGCAGTATAAGTGAATTAGATTTACTACAAATTGGCCATAGATAGACCGTAGTGTGAATGTGAGAGTGTATGGTCGTTTTTCAGTACTGAGTTGCAGCTGTAAGGGCATCCGCTACATAAAACAAATGTCAGAATAGCAGTTCATTTCGCTGTGTCAACCCCAATTAATAAGGGACTAAGCCGTAGGAAAATAAATAAATGATCATGAAAATAACCTTGCACAATTTGGAAATGAACAGCGAATAATGATACAGTGATTCAGTATGCTCTAATTAATTACAAAGTTTTACCATTTAAGTTAATCCGTTTTTATGTACCGGAATGTTGTTAGACTCCCCAGAGAAAGGAATTCTGCTATTTTCAGTTGTATTTTTGGTCTATTGTATTTTTATTATATGTATGCAGATGCATAATTCTTTCGAATAGAGCTAGTCAGGTCATATGGCGATACTATTTTCAATATATCACACAAAATCTAGATTTTTCCAAGTTTTTTTTCTCTATAATGTCGTTCTAGTCTACTCTATGAAAGCAATCTGATTAAATGAGTTTTTTGGAAAACCTCCTGTATTTAGCATTGTCCGCTCACCCACATGAAAAGAGTATAGTGAACAGTAGTGTTTTGAACCACACTATGCTAAAGGATGAATTAATTTATCACAATATTTTTATAGTTACTGTAATACAACAACTATGGCATTATAAACAAAGTTTTCGACAACTGTACAGTCAAATATATCTATTTTTTGCTACTTATTGAAACTACTTATTTAAAATAAGCTGAATCAACACAATAATTCAGGTGTTTGGGGGACAACTTAAAAGTTTCATGTTCAATCTTCGTAAATTAGTAAAAACTATTTAGTTGACTTAATTGATTTGTGTTGGGACAACATGAAGGAATTGTGTGTGGGACAGCATTTTTTACAGTGTAGATTGTGTTATACACTGAAAAAAATTCCTGGATTCCACACAATCGATTTGTGTTGGGACAACATGAGGGAATTAAGTTAGCTTGTTAGTTTTTAGAAATTTAAGTGGATTGAACATAAAACATTTAAGTTGTCACAAAAATGTGTTGTTTTAGCTTATTCTAAATAAGTAGTTTAAAAAAATTAAATGTGTGTACTACAATACACCTCAGTTTACTGTAGTAAAAAGCAAAATATGCAACAGTATTTATTACAGTTTATCAGTTCACAGTAGTTAATACTATACTAGCATTCATTTACAGGCGCTAATATATACAGTGTAATACATTCTTCTACTGTATAGCTATTTATAGTATTTATTATAAAATACTATAGTATGTATATATATATATATATATATATATATATATATATATATATATATATATATATATATATATAGAAACACAGACATATTTGTATGAACAGACAGGACCTTTAGAGTTCTTGAACACACTGAGGGCTTCCCTGACCTTTGACCCTTCACATGCAGTATTTATTGTGACAGCTTTGTGTTACATTGTGAAAACATGAGAACAGTAGAAAAGACTTTATTTAGTGTATAGATTCCCCATATTGGTGGATAGACAGGCAGGCAGCGTACCATGTCAGAAGAATGAGACTTGTCAACAGAGCCTGCAGCAAAAGTGTTGCAGAATTTAGTGTCTCACCTGTGCTTCCCACCCACAGCCATTCATGTGTTCAGGTGACCTTTCTACTTTGACCCTGTCTGATCCTGAAACAGAGGCCACTCATTTTGCAGTACGAGAGCCAGTGTTGTAAACCATCAAAGTAAGGTTATATAGTTGAAGGAGAAATTGTTAGCCCTCCTGTCGTTCTCTTTCAAATAATTCCAGAGTCCTGTTTACTAAAGAGAAGATTGTCAATCATTCTTAAACTAAATAGGTTTAATAAACTGATCTCTCTTTCTTTTGTCTTTGCAAGGATGACAGTACACAGTATTTTACCTGTTAGTTTGTGTTTTAAAGGCTTAATTAGGTTAACTAGGCAAGTTATTGGACAACAATAGTTTGTTTTGTAGCCAATCGAACAAAAATAATCTCTTAAGGGGACCAAAAATATTTACCTTAAAAATAATTTCAAGCGATCTAAAACAGCTTCTATTCCAGCTTAACTAAAAGAAATAAGACTTTCTACAGAAGAAAAAAAATATATTATAGGAATTCTTAAGAAAATGTCCTTGCTCTTTGTTTGGGAAATATTTGAAAAAGAATCAAATTTTCACAGGAGGGCTAGTAATTTTGCCTTCAACTGTAGATGGTTGTTTTGTCCACAGTTGGGCTTAGCAGTCACTTAGTAACTAGCTATATATTTCTCTGACACTGTTTGGCCTTGACCCATCAAACAACTGTTTTTTAACACATTTAACACTGTATTGCTACTCGCAGAGTGCAAAGGTTTATAGCTCTCCAATCATATCAGTTTTGTTTGGCCGTTTCTTGGAGCTCCTTGAAACAGATCTCAGATCAGACCTTTAACACCATGCTTAAGCCTTTTACCTTCTGTTTCGCTCTGCTACAGTAAATTGAAGCTGAAGCTGACCTCAGATCAGTTTAACCACCTGATCTGCTAAGTGTAAGCTGATCTTGAGTAAGCAATGGCTTTACATGAGCGTTTAGATCATAGCTGTAATGAGATGAACCTGATCCTAGATCAGCACATGTCACTCATGTTTATCTTGCCTGTGCCGGCTGATGAAATTAGCAGAATATTAGTATCAGCAAGGCAATGAAGCTGAACTAATTGAATCGGGCAATTACACAGATGCCAATTAAGTTAATGTTTTCATTTTGTCACACTAAGTCTAACTGCTTCACAAGCACTTCAAAAATAATTTTTTGATCATTTAAAAAAAATAAAATATAATCTAGTAAATGTTAAAATCTAAAACTGTTTAAATTACTTTCATATACACTCCCATATTAAAAGGGTTGCTTTTGTGTTCTGATCTCCAAGAGCTGAATTTACTTAATTAAAAATGCATTTAATTACCAAGTAAAATTGGGCAAAGCTGTTAAAGTTTAGAAATATATATATTTTTAATATATTTTAAATGTAATTTATTTTGATGGAAATCCGAATTTTCAGAAATGTTCATTTGGTGCTTAAGAAACATTATTAAAGCCAAGAAACACTATTAAATATTTTAAAGGTTAAAAAAGCATTTATTTTTCAAAAGAAAATAAATTCTTATGACAATATAAAAAGCTTTACTGTAATGATTTATTTAATGTATTATTGCCAAACAGAATCACTAATAGATTTTTAATGGATTTCTTGTGGTTTATTAGCACGGTGGCTCAGTGGTTAGCACTGTCACCTCACAGCAAGAAGGTCACTGGTTCGAGTCCTGGCTGGACCAGTTGGCAGTTCTGTGTGGAGTTTGTATGTTCTCCCTGCATTCGTGTGGGTTTCCCCTGGGTGCTCTGGTTTCACCTACAGTCCAAAGACATGCCTTACATAAGTGTGTGTGTTTGTGAAAATGTGAAAGTGTATGGGTGTTTCCCAATACTGGACTGTGGCTGGAAGGGCTTCCACTGCGTGAAACATATGCTGGAATAGCTGGTGGTTCATTCTGCTGTGGCAACCTCCAAAATAACGAGGGAAGCCGAAGAAAAATGAACGAATGAATGAATGATGTTGGCTGCTTATTTGTACTTACAAAGTACATATTCACCCTTATGTTACATCCCTAATCCTACCTAATACCCAAACTTAATATAATAATTATTAATAAGAAGCAATTTAGCAGTCAATTGATGCAAAACTCCTATTTAATGATGCATTAATGGTGAGAAATCTACCTTAAAATACAGTGAAAATTGATAATTTTTAAAAAACGTTTAAAGGATCATAGTTCTTAAAAAAGTAACGTTTGAATGTTTCACCAATTTATTTATCTTGTTAACATTTGTGTATATGCCCCTTCAGAGGAATCTATTAATTATATTTATTTATTTATACACATACACTTTTTGACTTAAAGTACAGCTGTGTTTACATTCATTCACCTGTGACCATAATGCATGCATGTAATGTAATGTAAACGCATCTTACTAACTAAATCACTGTATGTATCACAAGATATCCTTATGCGTGAGCTTATTCTGACCAAAACCGCTAAACAAAACAAACAGCTAGAGACCAACCGATTAACCACAGACTAGAAATATCATCAGTCCAAGGCCTATTTTTCCTTTTTTGGACTGATGATTTCTCTATTTACTAATGATTTATAGATAGATGGATGGATGGATGGATGGATGGATGGATGGATGGATGGATGGATGGATGGATGGATGGATGGATAGATAGATAGATAGATAGATAGATAGATAGATAGATAGATAGATAGATAGATAGATAGATAGATAGATAGATATGACTCAAAAATTGTACTGTGTAAATTAAGTTAGCTTAAAAAATTAAGTAGTTTGAACATGAACAATTAAGTTGTCCCAAAAAATCTCATGAATAGTGTTGTTTTAACTCATTTTGAATAAGTAGTTTGAACAAGCAGAATTATTATTATTATTATTTTTTTGAGTGTACTCTGGTTAATAGTTAAGTCAACTCAAAAAAGCTGTGCAGCAAGTTGCTTTACAATACTCAGTCTACTTTTTATTTATTTATTAATAATGCATTAATTACCCCTGAGCCAATTTTTGTCTGTTTCTACTTTAAACTACAGTTCATTTTGCGTTTATGTTCCATTTCTGGGCTTTTTTACCTGCAATAAACCACAAATTCCTGTTAAACGCTCGTGATAAAAGCATTAATCACAACCACTGTGTGCACTAACACCCAGATGTGGTGTAAAGCCAGCCAATCAGACCTGAAATAGATTTCAGTCTGCTATTTTTATGTGCGATATGCATCCGGCAGTCAATAAACAGTCTGCGGACGCTTTGCTGTAGGGTCATCAGATGCTGAGACTAATGACGGGCTAATGCTGCTTAGCTGAATTTGACATTCAGTACAGTACGTGCCTGATGAAATGTAATTGTGTGTTTGTGTGTCTGCCGAGATTGGTGTCAGCAAACACCGCTTGCATCTTCTTTCTGCTCATTAGTGATTTCCCCTTGTTTAGCATAAGCGTTAAACCCTGCTAAACATCATGAAGTGTGACAAGTTGTTTCAGCCTGACTGGGTTTATTTATTACCGGTTGTTGGCATGTACACGCTATCATTGAAGTGTGTCGAATTCTTCTTACAGCATGCTGTACAGTACTGTATGTCTTAGGTAGTTACTCCTTATGTGGCATTTTGGTGAAATGTACAGTATAAATGTCCTTAAATGTATTTTCAACATCGCTGACATTTCACCTTTGGTGTTAAAGAAATAAATGACATTCTAAATATATTGTGAAAATACTTCTCAATCTTGTTTTTTAATCCGGTAGTGCAGGCTTAAAAACACTGTTTTCATTTTTGAGAAGTTGTTTATACAGTATATGCTTTCAGCTGGCTCCTGTTATTACTATTATTATTATTGTATAAGGTCTATGGATTTGCAGGGGTATCAACAATGTGCGTATATTTTAGGCTTGCAAAAGCCTTCTGTTAAAGACAGTTGTGCTCATCCTTGCTACAGGCAAAAAAAACTCCCATTCAAAAAAAATTGCATTTATATTGAAACCAAATCTATGAAGTATCGTATCGGTATCGGCGAGTACACAAATGAAAATACTCATACTCGTATCGGTTTGTAAAAAAGTGGTATCGTTGCATCCCTAACTATTGTTAGTAGTAGTAGTAGTATTTTGAATAAAAAATTACAATCAAAATAAGTACCACTGTTCTTAACTTAAAATATTTGTATGTTCTTTGTAGGGCTGTACTATATATCGTTTCAGCAAGAAATAGAGCGAAGACATTTAATTCCAATTATTGTTTAAATTAAATAAACAATAATTAAATAATGAAATTACATAAAAGGTTTCAATGTTTTTTTTAGATCTTTTCCAATGGCTATTTATTTATTTGTTACTTTTATTATTACTATTATTAATATTTCATTTCTAAAAGTTATATCACAGTCCAGGTGGTGCAGTGGTGCATTCAGTAATGCTGTCGCCTCATAGAAAGAAGTTTGCTGGTTTGAGCCTCGGCTGGGTCAGTTGACATTTCTGTGTGTAGTTTGCATGGTGCTCCGGTTTCACCCACAAGTCTAAAGACATGCCCTATAGATTTTTAGCCCATCATTGATTCAGTTTATTTACTTGTGTAAATGTGTGGAAATTTATATTTATTCAGTTTTCAAATTAATTTCAGTAAAAATATTCTTTAATATGAAAATATTCATATGGTTTATTTACAACACAGTTTGTAAATACTATTTTCTGTCTTTTAGAAAAGATTTTATATGAGAGACTTGCTTTGTTTAAATAAAGTGGATCTAATTGGATTTGCATTGTAAACATTAAAAAAAATTAAAAAGGTATTACTTTTTATTTCATATATTAAATTTTTAGTTATGATACTCCTAAAATCATTCCGCAAAAATCCACAGATTTTTAACAAAATGCTCTGCAGAAATAGCAAAAAATGTCAACAGATTCCGTCTGGCCCTGCCTATTGGTGACCGTAGTGTATGTGTGTAAATGAGATTGTGTGGATGTTTCCCAGAAATGGGTTGCAGCTGGAAGGGCATCCGCTGCATAAAACATATGCTGGATAAGTTGGCGGTACATTCGGCTGTGGCGACCCCAGATTAATAAAGGGACTAAACTGAAGAAAAATGAATGAATGAATGATGAATGAAGAAAAAATGTGATACATATATACTGTGTTAACCAAACACCAACCACAGAACTAATCAACAAATAAATAAATCAATAATAATAGTAATAAAGTAATAATAAAATAAAAACACAATAAAAAGGAGTTTTGTGGCCAATGACAGGTCAACACATACATTCTTATGAAAGTGATGTATTAAAACAACAAACATAATTCACGTATTAACATTGGCAAAATATTTTCTTGGATCATGGTCAGGGTCACAAAATATTTCATCCCCTTTCACAATATAACGGCATACACTAAAATGTAATTTAATTTCCAATCCGCAATTCTGAATTTGGAGAGCCAAATTAAACCAAATAGTATAAAATAATAGTCTATTTCACATCCTTAGGATGGCAGCACAGTGGCTCAGTGGTTAGCACTGTCACCTCACAGCAAGAAGGTTGCTGGTTCGAGTCCTGGCTGGGCCAGATGGCATTTTTATGTGGAGTTTGCATATGCTCCCTTTGTTGGCGTGGGTTTCCTCTGAGTGCTCTGGTTTCGCCCACAGTCCAAAGTCATGCTATAGGTGAATTGAATAAACTAAACTGACCGTAGTGTATGAGTGTGTGTGTATGAATTTGAATGTGAGAGTGTATACGTGTTTTCCAGTACTGGGTTGTGGCAGGAAGAGTATCCGCTATGTAAAACATATGCTGGAATAGTTGGCGATTTATTCCACTGTGGTGACCCCTGATAAATAAGGGACTAAGCCGAAGGAATATTAATGAAGCAATGACATACCTTATGCTTTAATTCTGATGTATGCAGGTAGAGAGTGAAGACAATAGAGAGAAAAATGGCTTGCAGTATAACACAATGAATGAGTATGCAGAGATCTTCTATTTGTGTTTGTAAATCAGGAAAAAGAAGCGAGTAACAGTGATGTGTGTACATGTATCCTGTAACAGGTTTCCTCTCAGGGTCTTATTTATCAGTGTGCAGTGTCAATACGCTCTCTGTGTTAGATGGTCTTATTCTCCTTCTTCCTCTCCAAGGGGTAAAGAATTACATAAGCCTCTACTCCTTTTTTTCTGTCTTTCTCTCCTTTTCCTCTCTCTGCTCTTTTTGTTACTGCCCTTGTTAATTTTGTGTGCAGATTAAAAGGCAGGTGAGGAGGAGAAGCATGTGTGTTGCTGTGTATATTTTTGTGTTAACTGAGAGACTCAGAGTGTGTTTATTTCACCGTGAGGCAGAATTAAACAGTTCAGCTGAAGTTTAAATGGAGAAAGAGAAGAATCCTTGACAACTAATTAGCCATTTTACCTTAAGGTAGTGGAGCGAGCGAGCTAAGATGTGACCCCAGCAGACTGGTGTCCACCTACAGTTATAGGAAAATGCCATTGTTACCTGTTCACTATTTTGTGTTCTAATGAAACAGGTCTGAAATAAAAGTGACACTGTTTTATTCATAAATCTCAGAGATTCTGTCTGTTAATGTTGTAATTTAGAATTTATAATTAATTTCATTTATGTCATAATTTACTCACCTACACTTATTTCTAACCTTCTTACTTCTGATGGACACAAAAGAAGATATTTCAAAGAAAGCTGGAAACCTGTAACCACCGACATCCACAGTATTTGTTTTCCTAACATGGAAGTCAATATAGTTTCAGGTTTTCAGCTTTCTTCAAAATATCTTCTTTTGTGTCCATCAGAAGGAGGTCAAAAATGTTTGGAATCACTCGAGGGTGAGTGAAGGTGCAGGAAATGAAAGCTTAGCCAAGGACTAAGTAAAATAACATTTAAAAAATAACCTTCTAGTAAATAAAATAGAAAGCATGGTTAGGGGGAAGGAAAAAGAGAAGTGAAGAGTACTTTCACAGTAAAGGTGGGTGTGACATTGAGGAAATGGGTACAGTAAATATAGCTTGTGACAGTTGATACTGTTTATTATGATTTTACTTGAACCATCAATGTTAAACTCAAATAACATACAATGTGATTGATTGGTTGATTGATTGATTGATTGAGTGATTGATTAATTAACAATTTAAAGGATTAGTTGTTCCAAAAATGAAGATTGAGTTATAATTACTGACTTTTTTCATCTTCAGAACACAAATAAAGATATTTTAGATGAAATCAGAGAGCTCCCTCATCTTTCATAGACAACAGGGATTCCAAGACATTCAAAGTTCAGAAAAGGAACCAAAAACATTGTCAAAACTTTCCATGTGGCTTTTACTGGTTCAACTGTTATCATACCAAGCTCCAAGAACACTTTTGTGCACCAAAAAAAATAAAATAATAATAATTAAAAATGACTTTATACAGCAGCAAACATTGTAATGTCCACAACAACCTGATAAAGAAGATAAAATATTGGCAAACATTCATTCTTTTATTTTATTTTCAGCTCAGTCCATTTATTAATCTGGGGTCACCACACCAATTTATCCAGCATATGTTTTTTATGCAGCGAATGCCCTTCCAGCTGCAACCCAACACTGGGAAACACTCATACACTACGGACAATTTAGCCTTACCAGTTTATCTGTACATGTCTTTGGGGGGACATGTGGAGGAAACCGGAGCACCCAGAGGAACCCCACTTGAACTATTGGCGAACAGTTTTAAACAAAAATGTTCATGGAGCTTAAACCACTGAAGTTACATGGAATTTTTTTGTTCCCTTTTATGGACTTTGAAAGTCTTGGGACCGTTGCTGTTTATGGAGGATGAGGGAGCTCTCACATTCAATCTGAAGTATCTTAATTTGTGTTCCAAATATAAATGGTCTCATGGGATTGGAATAACATAAGGGTAATTAATACCAGAATTAAAAAGATTTTGAGTAAACAATTTTCGAAAAAACAATTCGGCCACTTTATAGTGTGGCTGATATTGGTTATTTAATTGTTCATGCTCAAGCTTTTTTTTAAACATTTATATTAGTCTTGAAGTCACGTAACTTATGTACTCTAAGCAAAGTTTAAGTGTTTATCTGTATTAATACAAATCAGAGATTATAATTGTTAAGGAAGCTGAGATGCTTTATAAATGGTTTATGTCAATATTCATTCAATCATTTTCTTGTCGGCTTAGTTCCTTTATTAATCCAGGGTCGCCACAGCAGAATGAACCGCCAACTTATCCAGCATTTTGTTTTACGCAGCGAATGCCCTTCCAGCCGCATTATGTCAATATAACTGAGATTATTTCATGTAGGACTGCACAATATATCATTTCAGCATTGATGTCGCAATGTGCATATCCGCAGTAGTCACATCGCAAGATATGCAATGTTGAGTCTGAATTATAGTTGACCAGGAGCTACACAATTGTATTTAATTACTTTATTTAAATGGATTTTATGCAGTCACTTAGAAATTTTGTCTTGTTTTTAGTCCAAATATTAAAATTTCAAAGTGAAAATAAGATTATTATACTAAGCCCACTGGCACATAAATTTGCTTATTTTAAGGAATTTGTTTTTATTAATTTCTTCTGAAGTTGAATACAAAAACAATATTTACTTGATCTAAGAATTTTTTGATATTTGGACTATAAATGAGACAAAGCAAAGTAAAAAAAGCATATTTTGCATTGTAATTATTCAGTTTTCTGTACCTGAATACTAATAGACTCGTCAGAAAACATCAAATTGTGCTATTCAAACCATCATTTGAGACTGTTTTCAGATTGCAATATTTATTACAGAAAAATAAAATATTGCGATATCAAAATTTTCCAATATCCTGCAGCTCTAATTTCATTTCATTTTTTAATCAGAAAATAAGGTCTGTAAATAAAGTCAGAATTGATCAGGTTATTTATTTAAATGAATAATCCTTTAGCAGTTCCAGGTACTTCTTGTCTACTGTTTATCATAAATTATACATTTGTATGTACTACTTATGTACTGTTTTTTACATGCTATATAGGCTCTATTATTTCGAGAGAAGTCCATTCTCTCCATTCATACAGCAAGAATATGTGTGTAAGGTTGTATCTTAAATCTTTATTTCAGCATTTTATTTTTTTCCGCCAAAACTTTAGCATCCATATCTAGTCATAAGCACAGTGCCAGAGCTCAATATTTACTTAATGTTTTTAGTGGATTTACAGTTAGTAACTTCCTCTATGAAGACTGAAGGGATACAAAAGGTCTCCTAGGTGTTTTTTGAAAAGACCATGTGTTGTTTGAGAGGTTTAATGGGCTCCTGGGTGTTTCTGTTTGAACAGTCGTGTAGATGACACTGAAGATCAACTGTATTCAGTCTGAGGAGGTCAAGGGTCATGGTGTGTGTGTGTGTGCATAACGTCTATAGAATAACATGAGGGAGTGGATTGTCTCGTGTGTCTACTGTAGGAATGACACCGCATTTCCCCCTCCTTTGTTGCGTTTCCCAGAAGGTGACCTTATGTTTTGATTGAGGGTTACCCACAGTGAGATTAACCTCAGCCCACCACTAATGGCTATTTAATGGTTTTGGTATGAAGAGATTTTTTTAGTTAACTCCTCTGCCATCACCTGTTAAACTTCAAATATGTCTGAAAGAGTAACTGAGAGAAATATCTTACCAGCTTTGCTCCACTTGTCTAAAATGGCTTTTTAGCTTTAGGGGTACAACGACAGGATGTCATAATAGCATTATGATAATAGAACGCCTTGTTTTCCAATTAACACCACATTGTGTGGTATGGGTCGATTGTCTTTAATAAGTAAAATGTCATTAGAAGCAAAGACAGCCTGTGTGTCTGTCACTCAACATATTCACCAGGAGACTTTAAACCCTGTTTGTATTGATGTTCTGTCCCAGTGGATTCAGTTGAGAAAGACAGACTACTACACGTGGTTGCAAAGGACAATGATAAAGAGAAGGATTAAGCGATTCAAAGAAGATTGACAACTAGAAAGTAACAGAAGATGCATATGGATATTTTTACATGAACTAAGGGTAATGTTTATCATCTATGAAAATAATATAGTTTAACAATGTACAAATTGGCATTATCAAGTATGTCACTCACTTAAAAACAAAACAAAGCATGTTTTCAGACTCCAAAAGCATATACTGCATGATAAAGCTTTTTAGAAGCTAATGCTGATATTTTAATTCAGTATTGGCTGTTTCATTTTTCTGTTTAGCCAATGAATATGGTTCAATCAAAGCCTAAGCAGAATATTTGTGCATCTCAAACTGCGTCTAAAAGAATTGGCTTTTGAACAAATTGAAAGAGACACTCATTCCATGGTCTATTCATGAAAACAGTCACACTGAATGAATCAGCTGTTTTGAAAGAATCATTTGAATGAATTATTCAGTGAATCACACATTAAGAAATAGACTTGCTTTCATGTTTGAAACTTATTATTTTGGTTAATAATTTCTTATCTTATATATTTATCCACGACTGTTTAAATCAGCCAACACAAAAACATACTCATCAAAATATTGTCTAACTATCTTTAATATGTATATCCAACACAATTGACATCAAGGCAATTCGTAACATTTTGATTTAGTGGCTAATTCGTATGAATCTGTATGATTTCATTCGTACAACTTACGATTCATCCATGTGATTTGCTTATCCGCCAATGATTCACCTCCTTTATGAAATTGTACATTTTCACAATTTAAACAAATTAGTCACTAAACTGACAAAATGTAAAATAGTTACGCTTCCTCAGGAGATCAGGCTGGTATATCATACGTATATGTATTGTGATTTCATTTTTTAGTGTTGCACACTCCTATGTTCAAACCTATGAAATTTTTAATGTCTGCTCCTCGTTTAAAACTTTTGTAAACTTATGTTTTCTATGAACTAGCAAGGGCAGTGTGTAACAGTTCTTGAAAAATGTGTTCAGCAGAAATAATAACAGCGTACTGTGTGTATTTGTACAGTAATGACATGAGGATGCATAAACAAACTTAACGAAGAAATTATCATTTTTGTATGATCTGAACCATAACTCTGAAGCCCTTGCATCTTTTCCTCGGATCATTCGTCATTATTTGTTTTCCTTTTCACGTTCACCTTGTAGTACTTGTCTCATTTATCTCTCTTTCTCATTTTCTCGCTTTTATGTCTTTCGTCCTCTTTTCATCTTCACTTTCTCTCTCCCTCTCTCTCTATGTGTCTCTCCCTCTCTCTTTCTTTCTGGGTTAAACTTGAAAACCTAATTAGAAAAGCATCGTCCATCATTGCCTTGACAGTCCATTAAGGCAATAGAGCGGAGAGAGGGAGAAGATGGGAGAGTGAGAGAGAGAGCGAGAGAGAGAGGCCTGAAGGATCTCTGGTTTGTCCAGAAGGTGCCGAGGGGACAGAAAGACTGCAGAGCATTTAAATAACAGGACTAGCTGTCAGAACGTGTCTGTGTGTGTGTGTGTGTGATGGAGAAGGCAAGATAGAGGCAATGTTTGTGTGTTTAGAAACAGAGCAGCTGTTTCAAGGAATAGTAATATAAAGCTTTATAGCTAAAGAAATTAATAGAACTACAAATAGGCAAGGGTTCAAGCTCTTTTTCCTCTTAATAATTTCAATTCCTTAAATGTTTCATTAAAAAATACATTTTAGTAGTTGTATAAAAATAATGCAGAATGCTATTCTATTGTTAAAAAAATTACTAAATGTACTTTAAATCTTCAAATGTACTTTCAAATGTAATTATAAATAGGCTATAATGATGACTTTTTTTTTTTAAGAAGCATACATCAGTCCCCTTATTGGCCACAGCATACCTGACCTGGTATGCGTTTTCCAAACAACGACGTAACTTGTAGTTGAACTAGTAAGATGCATCATTTGGGAAAAGAGCAATGTAGTGACAAGTGTTTCCCAAAACTGTAGTTGCTCTGTCGCAGATCCGTCGTTTGACCTTTGTTAGTTATAATGTAAAACTTCCATAATGACACTTAAAGGGGCAAAGGAATATCTTCTTTAGAGAAAATCTGCATTATTCATTCATTCATTTTCTTTTCGGCTTAGTCCCTTTATTACTCCGGGGTCGCCAAAATCTGCATTAATTTATAGTTTTTTGTTTTGTTTTGTTCAAACTATTGTTTTACATGCACACATGTTATTTCATTACAATATTAGGTTCGATAAAAACATGCATTTGTTTTCCATATTAATGTAAACAACACATATGGGCCTGTTTTTTGTTTTTGTTTTTACAAATTTAGGAACCATATTCAATATTCTATTCTAAAAGATAAAACCCATACAATAGCTAACCCTTAGGCTATTCGTTTTTATGCCTTATAATCTCTAATAATTACTACTTTTATTTATTTGTTGCCGAATAGTACATTTAAATTCAATAAGTATGATTATTACCATTGTTTTTGTTATTAAGTTGGCTTTTTTAAAAATATTTATTTATTTGAAAGCTTTTACAACTTTGACACACTCAACCCCGCCTGCAGAAATGTTGTAGTCTATATTTCATATACAGTACAGATACATTTAAACAGTCTACTATTAATTAAAACATTTTACGTATCCTATATTTTTAGGTTTCACAAGCTTTGGAAATTTCCACTTGTAAGTCATAGGCTTTTGGTATGAGCCACAGCTGCGTTCAGAATTACTTTGGAGTGCAAGGGAGTGTAATTGTTCATTTAAAGTTAGCCAAAACTGACCTGTAAAAATATTTGAAAGCGAATTACATTACTCTCAAAGCTTTGTTAATTAATCAATCAAAGTGGATGTTAGAATGTTCAGAAGGAATAGGGCGTAGGTGGAGATAACTGGGAAGAAAACACAGCCAGGAACTTTGATTCTAACTACAGCTCTAGAGGTGTAGTTGCAAACGAACAGGTTTGAGACACAGTTTGTGAATGTTCCTTGGAACTAACTATGTTTGTAATGATGGAACTTGCGGCCTTAGTTGTCTAAGGGTGGTTTTTGGAAATGCACCCCAGTGTAACAGGTTCCTGAAAAGGAGTCTCATGAGGATGAATAAAACATTACAATTTGCTCAAGATTCTTATTATATATATAAGAATATATAAGAATCAAATTCTAATGTTTCATTCATCCTCTTGAGAGTCTTTTTTTTCGGGAACCTGATACACTGGTACATTTGATTGACACAAAGCAAGAGATCATAACAGTTATTAATTCATGAATTGGTTTGACTGCACAGCCTACGATGTATGCTTTTGATTCATTAAAACAAAATCTCACAAGAATAATTCTTTTCAAGAATTTCACTGCAATGTATATGCTGTAGAGTGATACTGGTTCACATGCTGAGCTTTCCTTCGGTCACACTTATCGGTTGCATACATCATTAAGGCTGCCTCGGTTCAGAAACGTAACCTTCACATTCCAAAATGAGAAAGAAATTGCAGTAATTTACACCTTACAAAGAATGAACGGTGAACAGTCGGTTGTATAATGGTTACTTTTTTGAAATGAGACATCCTTAATGACGCATATTGCTAGAAAAACAGGTCATAGTCCTTTGAAATCAGACTCTGCTATTGTGCGTTTCCTGATTCATAAAAAAGATGCAGTTTAAAAAATGTATGTGTTTCTAAATGAGTTGGTCTACACGGAGGTTGTGAAAAGAAATGACACAAAGGAGTCATTCTTGTCAGGAATCTAACTCCACTGACACAATGGTCTTGTTTCACTAAACAGAACTGTCTTAAGTCATTTATTTATTCATTAATTATGAATCGCTATGATGTTTATTTTTTACTATGAAGATCCAGTTCCTAGATGTGATTTGTTAAGTAATCAATTGTACTGCAGTTAACCTTAAAGTTTCTAAAATGATTAGACTCATAAAAGTTATCGTTTTAAAAATTACACTTAATTTGTCATATTATGTTTCTGATTCAAAATAAAGAATCAGTTCATAAGAGTCATTTGTTAAGGAATCGATTAGTTTACACTGGTCCTGCTGGTTTTGATTCTCCAATAAATTCATAATATTGGTGAAATGATAAGGCTGTACAACTTCAATTCACTAGAACAGTGGTTCTCAACTGGTTTGGCCACGGGACCCACATTTTTACATGGTCATCAAGCCGCTACCCAAATTTTTAGGAACTGTAATATGATTTTAGGAATTATAATTCATTTGTATTTATTTGTTAACATACACAAGTAGTGACAAAAATCATGAGAAAATCAGCAAGACTTACAAATAAACAATATTTTATTGCTGACATTTAACAAAATGTATCAAATTATAGAAATATTACAAAGTAAAAAAACGACAAACACTGTAAACAGCGGTTAGGGTAAGGAGAGGTTGTTACCATAAACAAAAATGAACTGTTAATTAAACATTAACACTGATCCTGTTAAACACAACAAACCAGCAAATTACAGTAAAATGATTAAAATATTCATAACCATTTTTACATCTAATATGACAGCAATTATAAACATCTGTTTCACTTAACTGTAATTTGGGAAGATAATGAGATAACTGAGGATGTGCTTTACTGATGTGATAAGAGTTTCAAAGTCAGGAGTGATTAAAGACAGTGCTACCCAAAGATCGTGCTCTATGTCCCACCTGTTCCTTTGCTTGGAGTCAAGCTGCACCAAGGAAGAGAAGCCACTTTCATACAAATACGTAGTTCTGAATGAGATGGGTTTGATCGCACTCTCAGATCGTGAAAATTGGGAGAGGCTTACTTCACTGAATTTCTTTTCAGTGTCTTATCACGACAGCTCCACAAGCTGACTCTCTATGTTGCTCGGCAACGTGACGCTTTCCACGTCGATTCCAAAGGGATCGGTTGTCGCGTTGAGAAATACTGCACTAGAATATACTGACTCAAAAGAGCCATTAATTCAGGAATCAGACTACTGCACTGTAAAAAGCGTTTAGTTGACTTTGTTTTTTTTAAAAGGGAGTAAAATTTGCATAATTATATAAATTAAGTCAAAATTTTTATGTTGCAATGGGTTTACTTACATTGTTAAGTCGTCAGCTTGTTGCTTTTAAGGCAATTGGTTTATTCACTTTAAGTAACTAATCAGTTTTTACAGTTTGGTCATAAAATGTGTGTTTTGCACAATAAATGAATGTTGTTTTAATGCTAATTAGTTTTATGTAATAATTTTGACATTTTTAAAATCTGTACCATCCTGCATAATGCACCTTCAATCTTATATTCTTTCTTATAATGAGCGCTAAATGACGTAACATAGGTAGCGTTTATTTTGTTCCATAGCATTTTTCTCCTTCGTCCTCTTTTCATGTTGTTTTCACTCTGCTGGCCTGATAAGTGATCCACACACACACACACACACACACACACACACTAGCAATCCTTTATCCTCCAGAGAAAGGCCTGTCATAATGAGCTCTCTCTTTCTCACAATATGAGAGCATGTGTATAAGAGAGACAGGTGGCAGAGAGAGCAGAGGACAAGTGAGCGAGCGGCACAGAGGTGCACAGATGCAGCAGGTAGATTTTTTAGAGCGTTTCCAATTGTCACAGTCACCCAAGGGAACCCACCATACGCATATGATTGAGCATCTATTTTGCACGCTAACTGGGCTTGCTAAAGTGCCAAGCGATAAATCAAATTTCCCCAATTTATCCGTTTGTAATCTGCTAGTTGTTTGGTTTCTGGAAATCTCCTGGTTTCAATCGCATTTCTATATTTAAAAAAGCATGCACGTTTCGATTGGCTGCCATTTTGTCCCTTTATGCAGCTTGTTTATTTTTGTGGTCATAAATAAGCTTCTGCCGGTGTCAAATTGTTTGTTGCACATAATCAAGACACGCTGCAAAAAAATGTATGACAAAGTCGACAACCAAAAAAATGTATGACAAAGTCGACAACCAAAAAAATGTATGTTGCTTTAACTTTATTTTAATAAGTTAATTGGGTTTCAACTAATTCAACAATACAAAGACCTAAAACTTCTCAGTTAGTTTGATTGATGCAGGAGTTGACTAGAAATTTTATTTGATTCAACAAAAGAAATTAAGGCAGCAAGAAAACTTTTACAATGCATGTAGTATTATCACGATATTGAGCAAAGCTAAAAAAAGGTTTCTTTACCAAGTATAATAGCAAAAATACTTGTATTACTTCATTATAAATACATTCAGAGTAAAAAAAAGGATTTCATAACATTTAAATTGCAAAAGGAATATAAAGTACACTACATGCGTTTGGTATCAGAAGTGGCTTATAAAAAGACAAAGGCCTTTAGATTATGCTTATTTTACCTAAATAAAATATGATCATCCCTTGATTTTTAATCATTTAATTCGGACAGTAAGGTCTGACTTTACTAAGACAAAAGTCTTTTCATCTAGCAGAAATAATGTACAATATAGAATATGAAGTCATGGTGCAGTGAGAAAAATAATTAATATTGTGCATGACTCTCATGAGCTTGGAGGACTGCATCTCTGTAACGACTCAAATAACTTATTAATAAAGTCATCTGGAATGGCAAAGAAAGCGTTCTTGCAGGACGCCCAGAGTTCATCAAGATTCTTTGTATTCATCTTTAATGCCTCCTCCATCATCTTACCCCAGACAAGCTCAATAATATTTATGTCTGGTGACTGGGCGGGCCAATCCTGGAGCACCTTCTTTGCTTTCAGGAACTTTGATGTGGAGGCTGAAGTATGAGAGGTAACGCTATCCTGTTAAAGAATTTGCCCTCTTCTGTGGTTTGTAATGTAATAGGCAGCACAAATGTCTTGATACAGTACCTCAGGCTGTTGATGTTGCCATCCACTCTGCTCGCACGCTCTCTTACTGAATGTAAGCCCAAACCATGATTTGACTTGACTGATTTCTGTGAGAATCTTGGGTCCATGCGGGTTCCAATAGGTCTTCTGCAGTATTTGTGATAATTAGGATGCAGTTCAACAGATGATTAATCGGAAAAATCTACCTATTTTTCCAAATGATCAACTAAAGATCAAGTTATTATTTGTAGCTCTTACAACTGGGAATGACACAATACTTTTGTCAGGTAGTGTACAAAAGATAACACTTTACAACTTAATAATAAGTTCAATAATAAGCATTATTTAGTGCATTGAAATAAACATTAGTACTAGTGTAATAAAATACCACTGAATTTTCTTAGTAATTATCTCGATTATACGATTTACGACTTGTAAGCAGATTACGACTACAGTTTTAATGATTTTTAACATGAAGTTAACATCAGTTAAGATTAATTAAAAGATTTTGTAGTTTTCATGGTGAGTTTATTGGAGCAGTATTGCACAATGTCAACATACAATAGCTCAATAGCATTTGAACTATTAATCTGTTAAGACCACCACTGCAAATACAATCTGAATATTCTTGAAAAGTGCAAGTAATAAATAGGTATTCACAGTATATTGAAGTACCCATGAAATCAATATTGTGCATCTTCATTATCATGATATACTGTATTGAATTATTGAATATCGGCATATGTCTATCCATAAAAATGAAAAGCCTCCACCGTATAAGTGAAATGAATCACCCCAGTCGTAATGTAGAATGCGTGTCTATGGGGAAAAAAGAGGAAGACTGAGCTGCTGGGTTTTTAGTATGATTGATAATAGCACGTGTATGTCGGTTTCCATCTCTTTTCTTTGCTGATGAAGACAGATAGCAGATGTCATAACAGCGCATCAGTCATCATGATGAACATGCTTAGCAGCAACAGCATCTCGAGTCAGGACAAAATGGAAGGCCACGTTGACGCCCACTCACTTTTTCTCGTCTATTCTTTTCATAGTTTAAATGAAGAAAAACGAAGCAGGAAGGAAGTCTACTTCTGTATTTCCTCTTTTCGCACCCTCTCTGTTTCAGAGCAATGTTTTGTGGTTCTAAAAATAGCAGCGGGGTGTTTTGATTCATGCTACACACTCCACAAAACAGGAAGCGTCCAGAGGTTTGATTCAGTCAGGACATCAAACTTCATTTTTTAATCAGATGCTTTTTTTTTTTTAAATGGTTACTAACATTTGAGCTTTTTCAGTTTTTCTCCTTTCAGATCTATTGTTTACCACAGATGGTTTTCCCAGTATGAGTAATGTACTTGCAGGGAGGCTGATCCCAGGTCAGATATGACTGTAGCTCAAACTTCACTTCTCAGATGTTATTAGCATGCAAAGTACAGTATGAATCAGAGTTAACATGCTTTACCAGTGCTGTTTGTAATTCCTGCCTTAAAATACCAGAAGTGTGACAGTATTTTCCACATGGTAGCATCTTGAACAACATGCAGGATGTGAAATGTAGTGCAAAATAGTGAAGCAGAATGGCAAAAATAAAATTTTCAGGGTCTTATAAAGTAAAAGCAAAGACATTTTAAAGTACAACATGCCTGCTGGACGTATATCCACCAACCAATAAAAATAGCACATGCAAAATGTAGTGTGACGTTGAGTGGCATTATAGCACTACCTCCAGTAATGGGTTTAGTGGACTTTCCAGAAGTTTTGGATTGTTATTATAGACATAACTACACAGTACACTTCAGTGAAAGTTGTAGTTCAGATTTCTGTGAAAACGGCCCTGCAACACTGGGTGAAGCTGATGAAATGAAAGCATGTGTAATATAAAAATAGTACAATGTCATAATGATTTTGTGTAAACTGTAAATAGCAAAAGCGGCCGCTATTATAGTGGTATCTTGATACTGCTAAATATTGTGAAACTTTAGCTGGAATAGTAATCCTCCTGTCTTTTTTTATAGTTGGCATGAATTAAACACTGAGACAGTCTTTCCTTCTCCTCAAAGATGACTATCTGAGTGAAAAGCATAAAAAAATACTTGATTTTTTTGGTCATTTAGAATAGTTGTGGTTTGATGAAAATTGTAACACTTTTTTTTTAAAGGACACACTCATTAAAAAAATAACAATATGCATGATTAAATTATTTATAACAAATGCTGTTTTGTGGTGTTATATTAGAAAACAATAATTAAAGCAAGTTTTAGTAACTAAATATTGTATTATGTTTGTAAGTACCTTTGTCAAAAGCATCTGCTAAATGACTAAGCTTACATATTATTTTATGAAGGATTTTATGTTGTTTATCAAGGTGACTTGATTGATGTGGAATTTCTGAACATGCAGAATTAACCTCAACCATGTCCTCTGTGTGAGCTACAAAAAATTCAACTCAAGCTGAAAATTTCTATGAGGTAAAAAGACATCCTGTGAGTAATCCAGAGCGAGTGACATGACAGTTCACATTAGGGGTGCAAAATTTAGGAAAAATCAAACATTGCATTACTTAAAAACGCATGTACTGTAAATGATAAACCTTCACTGCTTTATGGTTAAACTGTTGCAGTTTTGTTGTAATTTGACTCAAAGATATTGTCATACAGGGGTGCCACGGTGGCACAGGTGGGTAGCATGATCGCCTCACAGCAAAAAGGTTGCTGATTCAAGCCTCGGCTGGGTCAGTTGTCATTTCTATGTGGAGTATGTATGTTGACGCCGTGGTCATGTGGGTTTCCCCCACGAGTCCAAAGACATGTGGTATAGGTGAATTGGGGAAGCTAAATTGTCAGCAGCGTATGTGTGTAAATGAGTGCGTAAGGATGTTTCCTGGAGATGGGTTGCGGCTGGAGGGGCATCTGCTGTGTAAAACATATGCTGGATAAGTTGGGGGTTCATTCCGCTGTGGCGACCCCCGGCTAGTAAAGGGACTAAACCGAAGAGAAAATAAATGAACTGAACTAAAACTGAACCTAAACTCTGAACACTGGACTGACACGGTTTCAATGTACTAAAATGTTCACACTTAGCTGGTGATTGTTTATAAAGCATGTTTGGCATGCTGTCCCGGGAGAGAGCCCTGAGTTCAGAATATCCTCGAGCCCAGGACTCTCTCCCGTTTGAAGGGGCAAAAGGGGAGTTTGAGCTCAGGAAGGTCTCGAGAACTCCCCTACTTTTAAACATGCTGAGATATAGCTGGCTAAGAGTTTGTGTTAAGATGCTACTTTGGAGTAGTCAGTTTACTTATGGTGTATGTCTTTGGACGGTGGCAGGAAACCGGGAAACCCGGGGAAAACCTATGCAAGAAAGGGGAAGAACATGCAAACTCCAGACAGATGCGCCAACTGGCTCAGAGAGGGGTTGAACCAGTAGCAATCTTGCTGTGAGGTGACAGTGCTAACCACTGGGCCACCGTGCCGCCCTATCAGGAAAAGGGGAGGAGTAGAGGTGGAAGGGGGATTCTTCAAAACGAAGATGACTGGAGTGGAAAACTCCAGTTACAATGCTGATTTTTGAAATGAATCATCAATTCTTGTGAAAAGGATCTATGGCATTACAATATCAATGCTGAAATGATATATTTTACAGCCTTACTTCAAGTCTGGTGTATACCCAGTATAAGAGACAGAAGTGCTGAGTTTGTGGTCATGAACAGTGATAGAGTGATATGCTTCTTATAGTGACAGTCTACACATTCATGCTGGCCTGAAGCTAAGAGAGAGAGAGCAACAGATGACTCATCCTTCTTTAACACTGTCACACTGGTCCACTTGAAGAGTTTCAGAGGAGAGAGAAGGACAGACCCCTTCTCTAATCAAAGGCCATTGTTCTGTGCCCGGCTCTTGTCAAATCTGGAGCGGTCCAGTATAAAAGCTCTCAGAGGCGATCACATTCATCAGCACTGCACCAAACAACACCGCAGTGTAAACAGAGGGCACACACACAAGCCTCGCTCCTTCTCACACACACAAACCACTGTTAAAGCTTAAGTTCACACTAATGTGCACATTCTTAAACGTTCATGCAGACTTAATGTGTGATCTGGATGATCTGAATTCAAAAAGAAGCACTCCAGTTTCTTGACTTGTTCTTAACAGGAATGCCAATTGGTTTTGCAATGTTAGGTCATCCCATTGCAACTGCAAATTAGTTCAAATTGAGCTGTTCGGGGTGTAACGTCGAGATCAACGTTTCTATATCTGGGTCGTCGAGGAAGTGGTTTTTGGTTTCATTTGTAAAGACGTTTTGTATTGTTCTACTCTTTCTCTTTCATTTTTTTTTCTCTCTCTCTCTCTCTTCCAGTAAGCATTGCTACAGCAGGTCAGTCATTTTTAGGCTAGTGCAGATCTATTTGTAGCTGTGGTCAGGTCTACAGGAAGGTGGTTTTAGCGTGCTTGTTATTTCCTGTGACGTTTATTAGAATCGAGTCCAAAATTATTCATACTAAGAGATAGAGAGACAGATTTGGCTAGATGAGAGAAACAGACTGAAAGCAAGCAGGGTGCCCGTGACATGGCGGTCAGATTTCCCAGAATGCCACTGTTGAAGAGAGGTGCGATTTAGCAGAAGGTTTACTCTTCGTGTTTGATGCATTGAGTATGATCAGTAAGATTTTATAATATGTCTGAAGTGAGGATGTTTGGTAGATACACATTCAACTCAACTGGCATACAGTAGCAGTTGTCCTACTTTACCTGTTTTTCACCTTGTGAAGTAGGTAAAGGTAAAGTAGGTCATGGTTACGTCACAAGCTATATATACACTAACATTTAGGTGTTTGGGATTGGTTATTTTTCAGAGGAGTCTTTTCACTAAAGCTGCATTTTACAATATATCATCCTAAATGTAATTAAAAAAGTAGTAATAATATTATTTTAAAGTCAATTAGCTATCCTGTGTGAACAGTGATGGGTTTAATTAGTTATTTTAAAAAACAGCTTCAAATGACTTTTCATCTACTTTACATTTTAGGTGTTTTATTTTATGTTACTTGTGATATACTAGCCTTAAAACGTATACGTTTGACTGTTTAAATCAATTCAGAGAAGTTGTATTTGTTTATTTTAATGCACAAATATATTTGACAGAGTAAACTTTTAAACTGAAGAAGGTTAATTTATCACGAAGATTTCACATGCTGAGAAAATGTAAAAATTAGTTTATAAAATATAGTATATATTATAGTATAAATGTATTTTTAATATATTTGTGTATATATATTTGTTATTCTAGTATTTTGCAAAATAACTTGAATCTTCAGCTAAATAAAGTACACATGGTTAAGATACAATGAAGAATAAGTAAGAAATTAACGTCAATATTATTCTATTTATGAAATATTGTTCTGACGACATTAGCAGTCTGCCTGACTGTCGAGCTTAAAGGCTGATTTAAGACTGATTTAAATCGTGTTCTTAATTAAAGCAGCGACACATGATAGAGGGAATATTTTCCATTCTGAAAGGAATTTTTGTTCTAACCAACACCTTAAATTTATATTTTACAAACAGCTTCTATTTCTTACAGCTGAACAGCAGAACTATGACAATGACTGCCTCAGGTACACCCCATGTGCTTATTCAGTGGTAAATGCTAATAATGTGAGTTTGAATGCCATTTTACATGACATGTATTGCCATATACTGAAAGCAGCAGCAGATAGTTCACCTCAGATCTTGAATATAAAATAAACCATTTGAAATTGACCTTCAGAACTGTGACTCAGTGCAAACCAACACATATCAGTGATTCAGCATGTATGTTTGATAATGTTAAAGAGGTTTAATATGCATTAATTAGATAATAAACCCTACCATTCCGTTGGAGTGCTGTAAGTGCACTATTCTCTGCTTCTGAATGGCTGTATTTACATTTGATGTTCCATCTGGTGCAAACAGCCAAATTGCTTATCACTGCAAATCTCGTCACGAAGCATGTAGTTTTGACACAGGGTTACAATGAAACCTGCTCACCTAATGTTTATGTTTGCAATATTTATATTATTTGCTAATTAATTACCACCTCATGTGGAAATCTGAATCTGCGTCTCTTTTCGGAGGCTCCTACTGTACGCTGTATGTCTTATTTTGGTCACAGATGCATGCTTTGAGAGCCTTCCTGACTGAATGAATGAAATTGGCTGTTTTCCATCAGGCAACCCGGGGTGCTGAAATATAATTGGCTAAACTGGCGTTGGCCGGGTTAAATGACCAAAAGAAAGACATACATTGGTCAAACTAAAT
Organism: Danio albolineatus; assembly: GCA_903798035.1. Taxonomy (NCBI): domain Eukaryota; kingdom Metazoa; phylum Chordata; class Actinopteri; order Cypriniformes; family Danionidae; genus Danio; species Danio albolineatus. The sequence goes on along the minus strand of CAIGQQ010037820.1, from coordinate 5,042,652 downwards.
TGGCCATAGTGTATGAGTGTATGAGTGTGTGAGAGAATGAGTGTGTATACGTGTTTCCAAGTACTGGGTTGCAGCTGGAAGGGCATCCGCCACATAAAACATATGCCAGACTAGTTGGCGGTTAATTCTGCTGTGGCAACCTCAGAAGTCAAGCCAAAGGAAAATGAATGAAGTAACTTATACAACACTATATGTAAATATGTATATTTTAATGCAACTTTGCATAAAGGTCAAGCTAGTTGACCATCCTTACCCATTTTTACCATCTTTTGATCATTTGACCAGGGGTTTAGATCTGCACCTCCATGAGCATCACAGTCCTTTTACTCTGAATAATTCAGATCATAGGATCTGTTCTTATCAGGCAAACACACATTATTTGAGTTAAAGAATAAGACATTTAGTTTTTTCTTATGTTGCACATTTATGAAGCAGCTCCTGGTCATCTCTTGAAATGTTGACGGTGCAGCTCTGTAGATGCTCTTGTCTTTTAGGGCAGCCCGAAATGGGAACGTGGCCAAGATGAAACTAATCCCATATCCACGTCTAATCTTATTAGAACAGGATACACACTCACTCTCTCCGTCTGTTGTACCTGCTGTCAGGTTTGATGTCAGTGAGGAGGAGTCCAGAACGCTGCCTCATATTTCACTTTTAATCACAGAGAAGTCTCTCCATCCTGTTAATTTCACCACAGTAGCGGCGTTATTCCGCATCAAGTGCTTGAGAGTGTCTCTCATACATATTTCACTGTCTCTAGGGTGTGTTTTGTGTCTGTAACTGTAGATGGTCTGTAGTGACAACGATCAGTTCCTTGAGGTTTCTCCGGTGTGAATGGAGCAACATCTCTCTCATTGTTCCGAGACCTGTATTGCAGCTGAAGAATTAGAATTGCCTTGTTGTTTTTATTCTTAGGGTCAAATTTGTTTGGACAAAATATTATTTAGAAGAGTCTTACTTTATTTAAAAGTCCCTGTGAAATCAAAATTTTTTTGTTGTTGTTGTTAGTATCAATATGTTAGACGTGAGGTTATCTATAATCTAGAGTGCAGTATAAACATTCAAAGAGTAATCACTTTTGGTTGAATTAATTAATTATATTATTATTATTATTTTTATTTTTATATTTTACATCACATCGTACTTCAGGCTATGTCCACACATACAAGGGTATTTAAAAAAAAAAAATCTCTGTCCACATGAAAATGCAAAAACTCACTGCGATGCATGTTAAGAGCACCTTCAACCAACGTGGCGATAATGACACTTTTTCTGCTGGGTTTACTCCAAATGGGGAATTAATTTGCATGAGTACATTGCAGAAAAATCAATGTAAACGTGAGAACAGAGGCACATTACCAATCCTCGTGCGAACATCAAGAAATATGCATTGTGTTTGCTACGAATGTGTGGATTTTTGCCTCATTTGCGTCTTCCACGTCTGGTGTGAACCCAGCTAATCAAAAAGGAGGAAACGCGTCTTGAGGCAAAAACTCCGGTTGTAATGTCCACACAACCACATGATACCCAGAGATTTGGAAAATCTTCACACTGGCTGCTGTTTTCAGAAAGTATTGGTTTCAGTCACCTAAAGCTGCATTTTTGTGAAGACAAACAGCGAAAACCACATATATAAAGTATTAAAATAGTGTGAAAGCTTTGAAAATAACGCTCATGTGGACAGGGCCTCAGTTACTCATCAAATCTTCTGACCAGTCAAATGCTTTGCTATGCTCGCCTCTTTCTTTACATATTTATCTCTTAGGTCTTGTTTTGTATTTCCAGTTTGTTATTTTTGATTCCCTGTAAGTTTGCAAACCTAATGTTGTCTCTATCTGATTACTGTTTCTTTTGACGTCTGCTTGTACTATTTCTTTCGTTACATTCTTTGTAAAGTGCCCTTAAGCTCTGGAAAGGCCCTATATAAATAAAACTTTTATTATTATTATTATTATTATTATTATTATTATTATTATTATTATTATTATTATTATTATTATTATT
>CAIGQQ010037820.1:4996493-5036004 GCA_903798035.1 Danio albolineatus | reverse complement strand
ATTATTATTATTATTATTATTATTATTATTATTATTATTATTATTATGTGTTTATGACTGTTCGAACATGCACCCAAAACCCAGTGTCCACTTTTGCGCTGATTCAAATCGCGTGTACAGAATTCGTTTTGGAAAGAGCATCTATTTTTCACTATGAAACGCATCAGCTGACAGTCACGCACCTCTACATGAACTGCCTGTTTTAAGGATTGCATAGGTTTGAGGATTGCACAGAAGGGGCAGCAGCGCCTGTAACGGAAAGAAAGGGAATCCCACCATTTTTATATTTATTTCAAAGTGTTTTCATGCCTAAATAAAAGAACATATTCACATTTAAGAGCAAGGAATAGTTGGCGGTTCATTCAGCTGTGGTGACCTCTGATAAATCAGAGACTAAGCCGAAAGAAAATGAATGAATAAATATGAGTTGCAAGTTTTCTCATTTAGCTGTTTTATAAAATGACTGCTAAAATAGAAAATAAATAATAAATAATTCAGTTTTGTCCTGTCGGGTTACTTTGGAAACTTTTAATACAGCTGACATTTGAAATCAAAATGTAATTTAAGACTTTTTGCAGATATGTTTGCAGTTAACATATTAGCAAGGTCATAGTCAGTTATATTTAATATAAACAAGTGCTGGCCAATAAATTTAGCATATATTGTTGTAACATTTGGCCAACCCGTGTGTTACTTTTGTCACTGCTGATGGGGTCAAAACTAACAATGTGCAATTTATAGTTCTACATTCGTACAAAATACCACGTGATACTGACAGACCGCACTTGTGAGTTAGTTACCACAGCAAAAATATATTTCTGTGTAAAACGTTATCTTTTAAAAATAGGTTTTTAAGAAAATTGGCACTTTCATCTCTGCTCTCCCCTGTACACAAAAGTATAATATGCTTTACTTTCAGCCACACTGTTGTTCAAATAAAGTTTTGTTGATTCATGGTGGAGGGCAGGGGCTTCCTCATGTTTTGCCATCTTAAAATAGTGTCAGCATCAAGATTTTACATTTAAGTAGGCAGGTGTGGTTGCCCCTCTGCACACACACAGGCAAGCACACACTGAGTGCAGGTGCAGATGATATAATACTGGGGAGGGATTCTGTGTCACCCTGAGATGAAAGCATTGAAGCACCCTCTCCACCCACCCACACACACACACACACACACCTCTTCAATCATGTGTGTTTGAGGCTTTGGGAAGGAAGAAGTAGCGTGCCTTTGTACAGAGACAAAAGAAAGATAAAGGAAGAGAAGACACCACTGCGCATATGTGTGTCTGTATAGGGGCATGTGTGAGAAAACACGAGCACTATATATGTCTTTTTTTGTCCCGCACTACAAACCACATCCGTGCTTCCTCTGCTGTAAGCGTGGCAAAGTTTTGACTTTTTGTGCATCAAAAAAGAAAGTTCTGTCATCGTTTGCTCTCTTTCATGTTGTTCCAAATGTATATGACTTACTTTCTACTGCAGAACACAGACTGACAAAGATATTTTGAAGAATTTTTGAGTCAAAAAGAACATCATACAGGTTTGGATTGCCATTTTTAGTAGTATTTCCCTACCTTCACTGTAAAAACCTCTTATCTTTTTTTAACCTGAAAGTACAACTTTCTGTATATACAGTGCTCAGCATAAATGAGTACACCGCTTTTTGAACATTAATATTTGATTTATTTCTCAGTGAATATAGGCAATCATTTTTGGGGATGTTAAACAAAACTGTTTTATTAAATAGTTGTATCCATTAAAAAAAATGAGTGTGATCACCTAACATATTTAGGAAAAGAAATATAATACCTTTACAGTCAAAGACAATAGCAAAAAAACGACAAACTACAAAATTTCAACAAAATTTTACATGTTTTTTTTTCTTGAGTTTTCCTGTTTATTAAAATTGTATGTAATATTTTCCCCAACAGATTCATTGGTAATATACACATTTTTGGACTGTAATCTTAAATTTGTAAAAAATTTTGTTAGATTAGGGCTGTACTCATTTATGCTGAGCAGTGTAAATGCACGTACATGCATTTGTACTTTCAGGGTGAAAAAGATAATAGGTTCTTAGTGAAGATAAAGAATTGTGTAATTGAAACTCCAATGTAATAATAAAAAAATAGCAAGGAGCCCACTGAAATCTTGATGTGGAAAAAGTAATATATTGTTTTCTAGTAAAAGTAATTGTGATCATATTTATATAATATTTATTTCTAATCTATATTTTTATGATCTATATCTAAAACTATTTTCTCCCTTGCATATACTTATATTGGATCAAAAACAAGATGTCCCGATTTGACATTTTATCATTTAACAAGTATGATTTAGATTAAATGCATAGTTCGCCTAAAAATGAAAATTTCATCCAGGTCATTCAAGATGTACAGTGCATGCGGAAAGTATTCATAGCGCTTCACTTTTTCCACATTGTTTATGTTACAGCCTTATTCCAAAATGGATTAAATTCATTTATTTCATCAAAATATATATAATAAAGACTTTTAAACAAGTCCTATATCAACATACTGTACATGGCTGCTGATGTCACGCTGACGTCTTCTGAAGCAAAACTTTCAATTTGCATAGGAAACAGAACATTATTATTAGCTTTAATCCATAACCTTTGCAAACAGATCTTGCTGTGTACATGAGTGTAGTGAGCGTAAGCTTCTAGCCGATTGATGACGCGAGTGCTCATTTTTCAGGATGGAGTCATGCCTGCGAGCGTTATTTACAGCAGTTGCCACATGTTGAACAATTTTGGCAAAAATGTTAATCCTCACTCTCTTGTCACCTGCAAGCTGCGGCTCACTCTCACTACTCTGGTCTGCGTGCCTAGAACTTTTTTGCCAAGGTTATGGATTAAAGTTAATATTGTTTAATTTCTTGCACAGTTCATTCATTTTGCGTCATAAGTCCTCGGTTTATCATGAGGAGCCACAGAGATTGATTTGGATTTGTATTGCTTGTATGTGTTTATTTTTAATCTCAAAAATGGGTGACCATTGACTTGCCTAATACAAATCACAGAGAGACACGGATTAAGCTACAAATCTAGTCAAAATATGAGTAATATAATATTTCACATATACAGTAAAGTCTAATTATTAGCCCTTCTGAATTTTTGAGCCCCCCCTGCATATTTTTGTCCCCCCAATTTCCTCTTTAAAGAAGAAAATATCCTTTAATAATAGTTTTAGGGCACAACGGTGACGTAGTGGGTAGTGGGTAGCACGATCGCCTCACAGCAAGAAGGTCACTGGTTTAAGCCTCGGCCAGGTCAGTTGGCATTTCTGTGTGGAGTTTGCATGTTCTCCTCGTGGTCGTGTGGGATTCCTCTGGGTGCTCCGGTTTCCCCCACAAGTCCAAAGACATTTACTATAGGTGAATTGGGGAGGCTAAATTGTCCGTAGTGTATGAGTGTGAATGAGTGTGTATGGATGTTTCCCAGAGATGGGTTGCAGCTGGAAGGGCATCCGCTGTGTAAAAATATATTCTGGATGAATTGGCAGTTCATTCCGCTGTGGTGACCCCAGATTAATAAAGGGACTAAGCCGAAAAGAAAATTTATGAATAAATGAATAATAGTTTTAATAACTCATTTCTAATAACTGATTTCTACATAATAATATTTTACTATATATTTCTAATCAGATATTACTAGATATGTATTCAGCTTAAAATGCAATTAAAAGGCTTAACTAGATCAATTAGGCATGTTATGGTAATTAGGCAAATCATTGTATAACGATGATAATAATATTGATGAAAAATGGTTTTAAAAATAAAACTGCTTTTATTCTAGCTAAAATTAAACAAATAAGACTTTCTGCAGAAGAAAAAATATTACAAAAATCCCTTGCTCTGTTAAAGGGCCATGAATCCCCCCTGTCTCCGTTTTCACACCTCTAGTTTGAAAAAAGTCGTATGGGAAAATCTTACGCGGTGAAAAATCACACACGGCGGTAATAGTTTGATTAAAGTGTTTACATTCGGAGAACAGCATTTACAGTGGATCTTTCAATCCATGATATTGTAGTGATATTACAGTAAACTTTGGATCTAAATCATTTTGTCTAAGGTATGTCTTAAAAACTGAAAGAGTACTGCTGACTGAAGATATTGACTAACTTTGCCATCTGAATAAACATAAACAAAGAACACTGATTACACTTATCAAGTCTGTAGAGATAGGACAATCAACACAAACTGGAACCGCGTCTTTTTTAAAAAGAAGACTAGTGGTAAATTTGAATTTCACCATTTCCAAATGCGAAAAGCTCTTGTGTAAAAAATGTTCCTTTACATATTTTTGTCGTGTGTTAGCAGGCCACTGTAATCCACACATGTCCACACGCAATCTGTTGTCTCATCACGGGCAAATGCAAACAAAACCTTAGTTGCAACACATTTATAAATGCAACGCTGACGACCCAAGTCTCAGAATTCTTCTTCTTATTACACTTGTTTTATTTACGGTTGGCAACACAGCATGGTAGGCGACACAGTGGTGCAGTAGGTAGTGCTGTCGCCTCACAGTAAGAAAGTCGCTGGTTCGAGCCCCGGCTGGGTCAGTTGGCATTTCTGTGTGGAGTTTGCATGTTCTCCCTGCGTTCGCGTGGGTTTCCTCCGGGTGCTCCGCTTTCCCCCTACAGTCCAAAGACATGTGGTATAGGTGAATTGGGTAGGCTAAATTGTCCGTAGTGTATGAGTGTGAATGAATGAGTGTGTAAGGATGTTTCCCAGAGATGGGTTGCAGCTGGAAGGGCATCCGCTGCATAAAACAAATGCTGGATAAGTTGGCGGTTCATTCTGCTGTGGCGACCCTGGATTAATGAAGGGACTAAGCTGAAAAAAAAATGAATGAATGAACACAGCATGATGTCTCACTGCAACAAGTTAAAAGTCTTTGAGGCTGTCATGCATATTAATGAAGTTGCACCTCATTCGCAAAAGAGCAGGCTGATTGGTTCTAACCAAGTCTTTCTCATGAATTATGCCAGTACAGACATCCAGTCTACACGCTGGAATTTACACAAGGATCTCATGGCCTTGACGTAGCTTCAAAATGTATTTTTAAACTGGATGAACGGAATTGCTCGAAATAAAGCAAAAACAACAAATTTTCACTTTTTTTGGGAAATAAACGTGTCCTAATAGTGTTTTAGCAACTTGGTACTACTATATATATCACTGTCAACATGTCAGAAAATGTGTTTTGGTGTTTTGTGACCTATTAAACATCATTTGGGAATTATTTTTGATGAATTTTTGTGCAAAAGCTTGAAGAATGGAAGAGACAGACACATTACTTTAAAACACAGATAAACATTTAGCAATAGCCGAACCCATGTTTCTCAATGTAATAACTCATCACCGTTATGTTTTGCCCTGTACGCTTGTTTTGTAACGTTCAGAAACTTGCCTAAGAGAGCAGTGTAAGAGCTGTGCAGTTGCAGTATGCACACCGGAGGCCTGTTGCAATGAACGTATTTCACCACAGCTCTCTGCTGGGTGGAGCAGGGGTTATTGAGAGTTGTCTTTCTCTCTCTGATGCTGCTGATCGCTGCTCGCTATAGTTTTCGGCGGAATAAATTTAGTCCAGCTATATTTATTCTCAGACTGGTCCCTGACTGTGGCCTCTACCTCGGTCTGAGAAGCCAGATTGTGACACAGAGGGTTGACATTCTGTGTGTTTGTGCGAGCCTGCTGAGGAAATGATATTGAGAAACGACCGTGTGTGGCAGAGAAAGCGTGTTTCCCTCTTACATTTACTCTGACCCCCGCCTCCCCCTCTCTCTCTCCATCATTCGCTGTCTCTCTCCTTCTTTCTGTACATTGTTTATCACCTGCTGCTGGATATTGGAAAGATGTCAGTGGTAAATAGAAAGAGTGCCATTTATCCAGCCCTATTCCACTTTTTCTTGCTGTACTGTTTTAACTCGACACCCACTGGGTTTCTAATCGTGTCATGCTGTGTGTGTTGCACTGTGCCCCGGGGTCCAGAGTGTGTGTTCCCGCAGTTAGATTATTTTCTCCTCTCAAGCTCTACCACTTGTCCATGATTGCTTGAAGAAACAATAGGAAATGTTCTCCTAATGCAAGACTGTTGGAGATTTAACAGAAGGTTTGGGCCAGTATCCAAACACCTGCTGAGAGTGTAACTACTGCTCGTGCAGTCCATCTTTTTCTATATTTATCTTAGCTGCTGTTTACACTAATGTGTTTTTGTTTTAAAACGCATATGTTTTGTTGTGGTTACGCCTGTCGTCCACACTATTCTAGCATCATCAAACTGTGAAAATGGACAGTTTTGAAAACACTGAAAACCCCCATTTTAATTTGTAAATGCTAGAGTTCAGTTTCAGTATATTTGGAGTTGAGCACTAGCTGTTGAAATCTAAGGGACAGCTATCTACAGTCGCTCACTGACTGGTTTTCTGAGCTGTTGAATATTGTTCTCTGATCAAGCCCCTCTCTTATGAATATTACACTAGTGGTAGACTATAAGTATGAATGTTGACATCCCTCGTGAACATGTATGGTCACGTATCATGTGTTTTAAGCTGTATTAACCCTATTCTTTCATGTAATAGTCGATGCAGCCATTGAAACCTTATTGACTTAAGACCTCCTGTCTCATTAATTTCTATTGACTATTGATTTAGCTATAAAAGACAACATGTTATGCTGCTGGATGTTGCAACGTGGTATTTTCTTATTATATTGTTAGTATTTAGTATTATTATATTATTATGTTATTAGTAGCAAGTAATTTGATCATTTTCTGTTGTTTATTATTTTGCCCAAAGCAAAATAAATCAGAAACAATCACAAGAAATACCTCACTTTCACATTGCTGACTAATGGCGGATTCAGACTGCATGATTTTAACCCCAATTTTGACTCGCCGACAGGTTTTAAGAAATCGACAAAATATGGCCAAAATCACAGGCAAATTAGTGCTTGTTCACTTGAGTAACAAGCACACAGTGTGGATTATCAAAGATGCGGTCTGAGAGAATCACCAATGAGTTGCCGACACCTGTGAGATATTTGGCATGCTAAATATATAGACCTGTCAGCGATTCAAAATCAAAATGTGTTCTGATTGAAAATAACATTAACGATCCCCTACAGCCAATGAGAGAGCAGCATCCATTAGTATGGGTATCTGCAGGCCAACGGGAGGTTGGGGAGTTAAAAGAGTTTCTTTTCGGTCTGTGGACCTAAGAAATGAAGGAAAAACTAGTGGAAATTTGGCAGGAGCACCCGTGTCTGTTTGATGTGTCATTTGAGCAATACCACAACTGGGTCGAAAAAGAAAAAAGTTGAAGAGAAATTGCTAATTCCCTTTAAAAGCCAGGTGAGCAAAATAAGTACATTTTCTACCCCACTAAGGGCTTCTTTCTCATTATGTAGTTAATAACAAAATATATACTATGTGACCTTGCATTGTTTTCATTTTGCTTCTCGTGTGTGTTTGGTTATGAGACGGAGCGTAGTTTGTGGACCGAGACAAAGTTTTCAGTGATTTTTTTTTTATTGTAAAGTCATGCAGTGTAAAACCCCCTGTCGCTGATCCATCTAGCAGTGTAAACTCAGCAGCAACGGAATGCTACTCCAGAGAGCCATACAGTGTGCAAACATCTGTGAAGCGACTATTTTGAAAATCGTGCAGTCTGAAATCGCTTTTGAAGGTGAATAGTTTGGATGTAGCTTGTTTTTAAAAAATGCAAAAAAACTTCAGTCTGGACAAGGAGCATTTTCATAAAAAATAAAAAATAAAAAAGTCAAAACACATTTCATTCTTAAAATGACACTGTACTAGTCTAAATAGCACCTTAGTTTTCTTTCTCCATGAGATTAATTATGAATTGTAGTTTTTAACATACAGTCTTACAAATAAGGATTATAAAATTGTATTTTTACAACAATGCAAAGTACAATAAACCTTTCAGTGAACAGTCTCTTAGTATATAGTAATATTTTAATGTGTTCTGAATCATTGTTTGCTTATAACAAATGTTTTATCATGGAAAGATATGCATTTTTAAAGGATCTCTATGAATGAGGATGACAAACCAAAAACAATCTTTTTTTTTTCGTTTACTTTCGTTAACTGGTGAAGTTTGTTCCTCGTCACTGGTTTGCTTGGTTTAGGACTTTTGGAGCTGTGCATCGATGGATTTTCTCTTCAGTGTTTGGACTTTCAGCAGCGAAATTTAAACCACACTGAACTGAACTGAACTAAAACTGAACCTAAACTCTAAACACTGGACTGACATGGTTTCAATGTACTTTCAGTACAGTAAAATTTAAACTAAACTGAACTTCAACTCTGAAAACTGGACTGATGCAGTTTCAATGTACCAGAACTTTTATTTTAAGCTGCTTTGACACAATCTGCATTGTAAAAGGGTTATAGAAGTAACTAATTGAAATGAAAAATAGAGGACAAGTTATGCATTAATGAGTATAGAACCATGGGGGACCCCAGAAGTAACATTAGACAAATTGGATCTAAAAGTTTTAAGTTAAAGAGCCCCTATTATACATTAAAAAGGGTCATATTTTGGTTTTGGGGGTCTCCAACAGCAGGCTAATATGCATGCATGGTCAAAAAACACTTTCATTGTCTTATAATCTGCATTTATTTTTACCTAATTATCCCAGCGACTCCTATATGAATCGTTCAGCCATTCATTTGTTCCAAAACCCCTCATTAGCGTGATGCTAAACTGCGCTGATTGGATCGATGAACCAGTCGCGAGAGAATGCCCACAACGGCTTATCAATATTGAAGTAGACATAGTGTGTGCGTGAGCATATCTGCCAACATTCGTTTTTCCCGGGAGTCGCCCGTATTTCAGACACCTCACCCCCTAAACTAACCCCCCGGTCTCCCAGCATATTCCCAGCTCTATTCTTAACCATAAGTAAAAAGCAGCGACACAAATGCAGTATTAATGCACACAGCGGCAAAAGCTGAACCATTATTAAATAGGACCGCCACGTGTGTGTAGGAGAGCTGATGTAGTCATAGCAACGACAAACAGCAGAGAAACACGAGTTCACAAACTCATTTTAACCTGTAAACAAAGCGTCACGCGTCACGTTTACAACGTGCTTTTAGACGCGATATGAGAATACAAGTTAACCAGATACACTACATGCAGTTAAAAGTTACAAAACACAATTAAATACATTATTTACAAGCTAGAGAAAACAATGAGGCAACGTTTTAATCGCACTTACTCAACACTTGTTGGATAGCAGGCCAGATTCACCATCAGGCCACCGGGAAATGTACTGGTGCTCCCTATGGCTAGTCCGCCCCTGCATACAGTCTTTTCTGATCCTTTCTTTAACAAACGGCAGACGAATCCCCTGTTGTAAGTGTGTAGATTTCAGAATCACTCCTCAGAGGATATCCAGCTTAGCACAGTGCTCTTCTCTGTGTTGCCAGATGTAGCTGACTGATTCCAGTCTAAACCCTATCCAAAAGGTTTTTACCTGACAATCAAATTTAATACCGCTCAATTTGGCAACCTTTGCTTTCGGCTGTTGTTTGTGGGCGGGGTTGGGGGTTTCAAATCTTCCCCAGTCTGCACGCACACAAATGGGCGGAGCTTATGTTTCGTGTTCACATCATGCCGACTCTTTTATGGATGAATCAATAGTTTTAAACACTGTGCGCTTTCAGATTTAAGCCTCAGCTGAACATTTCACTTCACTTAGAGCTGTGTTACTGTCTTTAAAAGAACTTTGTGCAACCAGTCTGATAAGATCTAAACCAAGAGAGGGGAATGCCAATAATCCCAAAAGAAACTAAAGAGTATATTAAGCCAAATGATATCAAAGGCCGCAAGTAAAAGAAGTGTCGAAAATAGACCAGATGCAGCAGCCAACAGCAAGTTGTTAGTCATTTTAACAGCTTTCTGTTAAATTGCCTGTTGCATCACATCTTGCACACAATTAGTATTGTTTTATATATCCTTTTAAAATCAAAATGAAAAAGTCTTCATATCCCTGCGGTTAACTCTCAACAAAACAATCACAGAAAGTATTTAGCAATTTCATTAGGACATAATTCATATGTTCATTAAGCTGTTTCCCTTCTGGATGCTCTTGACTGCTCCACGCATTGCGATTTGAGGTTTTACTATGCCTTTAAGCATATTTGCTCTCATGTGGGCAAAACTTGACCCACACACATAGTTACGCACCAGGACACTTGTGGTATCCCACATATATATATATATATATGCCACTTCAGTCATTATGTGTTTGTGTGTGTGACTGCAATGCGGTGGTTACACAACAGCGGGGCCTGAGGGGGCGGCCAGAAAGTGCACACTACACACCAGCGCTCTTCACACTGACCCTAACAAACTGCGGAGGAGAAAACACACACACACACATACACACACCGTTTTGCCTCCTCTCACTCACTGTAGCTCCAAGCAGTGTCTATTTTTATTCACTTTCTAGAAATGTGTTCACATGGAGCGTACCCTCTCATCAACATCATGTCGAATTATGCTCGGAACATTTTAAGCAGCGACTTGGCTTTCACTTTTATTTTGTTGCGTTTGTCTTTGTCAAATAAGAGTGAATAGCTAATCATACATTTTCTGGAGATAATGCGCTGTTTGCCCATGCTGAAGTCGCCTCCTCCACACTGATAGGGAATTGTGGGTGGTTGTCAAGGCCTCGCTGTGTGGATTTTAGCGCACTGATGCAGTATGTGGTTTATACTGTAAGATGTTTAGTATTTTAATATTAATCGATTTGGAAAAACACAGCTGTTCTTTATATAGTTTGACGTGTCATTTGTGTCTGTGCACAACAGACATTTTGAACATCTACTTTTGATCATCCATACCACAAATTAATTAAAAGGTACTTAGTACAGTGCGTAGCCTTGGGGATTGAACTCCTAGGCAAAGCAAGTTTATTTATATAGCACATTTCATACACAGTGACAATTCAAAGTGCTTTACATAAAACAAGAAAAAAAGAAAAGACAAGTATAAGAAAATATAATAATAATAATAAAAGGATTAAAAACAGATTAAAACGGGTTATAAAAGAATGAAAAATAAAAGAAAGACAAAATAGTGTGATTTGTTGGACGTAGCACAGTGCTCATTCAGTAAAGGCACAGCTAAACAGATGTGTTTTCAGTCTTGATTTGAATGTGCCTAAGGTTGGAGCACATCTGATCATTTCTGGAAGCTGATTGCAGCAATGGGGAGCATAGTAGCTGAAGGCGGATTCACCCTGCTTTGACTGAACTCTTGGAATTTCAAGTTTATATGATCCTAAAGATCTGAGTGATCTGTTAGGTTTGTATTCAGTGAGCATATCTGTAATGTATTGACAGATACATGACTCCTACATACAGTGTACATTACTGTTCCAAATATTCCGGTCAGTAAGATTGATGTGATTTAAAATCAGTTATTTCACTAAATATATATATATATTTTAACTCTTCAAAAGCTTAAAAAATGGTTTTGTGTTGCCTGAAAACATACAGTGGTGGAAAGAGTTCTGAAAAATCATACTTAAGTTAAAGTACCATTACTTGCCTAAAAATGGTAGATACCTAATTAGGGTCACACTTTATTTTGATGGTCTGTTTGTTAAATTTAAGTTACATTGTAACTAATTCTCATTAGATTAGAAGTAGACTGTTAGGTTGGGGTTAGGGTTAGTGTAATTTGATATGTGCTTGCAAAGTTTCTTATAGTCAGTCAAATGTTTGTTGAATGTCAGTATCAACAGATATTAAGTAGACAGTCTACTAATACTCAAATGGACCATCAAAATAAAGTGTTTCCCTACAGTAAATAGTAGTACCTAAAAGTAGAGATAAAGTATCTGTTGTAAATATTACTCAAAGGATGAGTAGAAAGTAGCCCTTTCAAAATTACTAGTAGTGAGTATTACGCTGTAAAAAGCTGATTCGTTTACATGTAATTTGTGGATGTGTATAAACGAAACATTCTGTAGTGCATCTAGTTATGCACACAACGTCATTAGATATTCATATTAGGTTAGATTTAGGTTGTGATGTCAGGTGACCAAAATTCAATGTCTTGCCAACATCTAAGGACAATGTTATTTTGATGTCCAATAATGACGTCAAAATCCAACGTCGAGACAACATCATAGACCAAGGTCATATTGACATCAAATGCTGACATTTATTTGGCAGGTATGGAAACCAAAATCCAACGTCTGATAGCTGTTATAGTAGTAACATCAAGCAGTAGCATCATTAGATGATGATATTTGTTGATTTTAGGTTGGACATTGAACATTGACGTTGGCCTGACATTGCGTTCTGACGTCAACCTGGTTTTCATTTCCAAACAAAATGCAACATCCCAACGATGTTGGAGTATGACGTCAATCTGACGTCATGTTCACGTCCTGTGCCTGCTGGGAGTTTAAGGCCATTTCGGTCATTAAACATCCGTCATCTTATAATCAGTGACATGCATCTAAACAGTCTCTGGGTCTTCTTGGACACTTTAATGCTTCCAAACAGTTTGCTGCAATTATAAATCACCCATGTGAGGTAGTTCATTATGATGCGATTTACCTTCTATGTGCGATTTCATTGGACAGGAATCACAGGACTGATTTTTCTAAAAGTTTCATAGACAAAAAAAATTAAGTAGTGACTGCAGGTTGAAGGGAAGTAGTGGAGTAAAATTACAGATACAGCACTGAAAATGTACTCAAGTAAAAGTAAAACTACTTAGTAAACCCTAGTATATTTCTCAGAAAAACTTGATTTAACTTAGTTTGAGTACTTGTAATTTGTTACTTCACACCATTGAAAACATAGCACTTTTTTACTACACTATACCAAAAAATTGTCTAAATGACAACGTTTATTTTAAATTTTGTAGAAATGTCTTCAAAAGTTTACAAAAAATTTAGATTTTAAACAAAATTTATACGCTGTAAAAAAAAATGCAGGCTTCCACACAATTCATTCATTGTCCCAACACAATTTAGCTAAGTCAGTTTAACAAATTTAAATGGATTGAACAACAACAATTAAGTTAAAAAATCTCAAGAATTGTGTTATTTAAGCTCATTGTAAATAAATAGTTTGAACAAGCAGCAAAATATTTTTGAGTGTATCATACTGCATGCTTAGAGAATTAGATTTTTTCCTTTTTTCGTGTGAATTGAATACATTTATGCATTCTAATTTAAAGTATTTCTGTTAGAAAAATAAATAAATTGTCTTGACCCTACACAAAAGTTTAAACCGTATCTTATGTGATCCTATAGCAAGCAACGCTAATATGTAATGCATTAATACGTGTTTGTACAGTATGTACTGCTGTCTAGTCTCCTGCCAGGCATCATACTGTATAATTGAAATTTCACTTGTAAATCTGCCTGTTTTGCATGTCAAGGTGAACATGCGTGGGTCTGAAAAACAATTCAACCCTTGACACATTTATATCATGTGTACTGATATGGGCTATATTTAGATGGCTATTTTTGTTCTACTTATTTTGAATACGTTTTGAATAGTGTGGATATTTTAAATTGAGCTCAGTATTGGAAAAAAAAAACCACACACACACACGATGCTAAAAAGTGAGACTATGGTTCAAGATCAAAATCTTGAAAATATATGGATGAAGACTCACACTAGCAATGTTTTATCAATTGGCATTTTGACGTTCCACAAAAGAAACAAGCGATGGAAACACCAAATGTAGTAAAAAAACAACAACAAAAAAAAAAACCTTGTATCACAAAAAAAACTTCAGGTAGACAATGATCAAACACAGGAGCAAATGGGAACATGCAGGTAATCCAAAAGGCAAAGTCAGGTAACAAACAAAG
The DNA here is from genome assembly GCA_903798035.1 of Danio albolineatus. Lineage (NCBI taxonomy): Eukaryota > Metazoa > Chordata > Actinopteri > Cypriniformes > Danionidae > Danio > Danio albolineatus. Next base: position 5,022,102 of record CAIGQQ010037820.1, on the reverse strand, counting down.
TCAGTACACGCGGCAAAGAATAAATAACAAGAAAACAAGGCAACATTCAAACAGAAAGACTAGACAGGATATTGCTTTGTGGTGTTACAGAGTATGAACCAACAAGACTAAGCCAAGTTTGTGACAAAGTGAGCAGTCTATATACTCCAAGTCAGTGGTTCTCAACTGGTTTGACCATGGGACCCACATTTTTACATGGTCATCAAGCCGCGACCCACATTTTTAGGAACTATAATTATAAGAATTATAATTAATTTGTATTTATTTGTTAACACACACAAGTAGTGACAGATAAATCATAAGAAAATCACAAAGACTCACAAATAAACAATATTTTATTGCTGTCATTTAACAAATTGGATCAAATTTTAGAAACATTACAAAGTAAAAATGACAAATACTGTAAACAACGGGTAGGGTAAAGAAGTGTTCAATTTTAATGAACTAGACTGAACTGTTGTCGGTCGCGCATTTCAAAATCAAAGTCCGGTATAAGCAAAATAAATTAAAAATTTAGTTTTTTTTTTTTTTTGACCACACACTCCGTGACCCACTAAAAATGTTCCAAAAAATGACCCACTAGTTGAGAAACACTGCTCTAAGTTATCAGACCTTGAGCAGCACCCAGCTGTTTGTGTGTGTGGGTTGTCAAAGGTGAACCGGAACAGGTGTGAGTCAGAATCAGAAAGAGCTTTATTGCCAGGTATGTTCACACATATGAGGAATTTGTTTTGGTGACAGAGCTTCTACAGTGCAACAGAATCACAAAGACAGGACAAAAAACAGATAATAAATATATTCAAAAAATAGAAATAGTTCTGGTGCGCAGTGATCTGTAGCGTCGACCAGAAGGTAACAGTTCAAAGAGGCAGTGTGCTGGGTGTGAGGGGTCCAGAGTGATTTTGGCTGCCCTTCTGCTCGCTCTGGATAAGTACAGTTCTTGGAGAGTAGGAAGGGTTGTAGCAATGATTCACTCAGCAGTCCGAACTATTCGATGTAGTCTTCAAAGGTCAGGTTTGGTAGCTGAGCTAAACCAGACAGTTATTGAAGTGCAGATGATTGATTCAATGATGGAGGTGTAGAACTGTTTCAAAAGCTCCTTTGGGAGGTTGAACTTCCTCAGCTGGCGAAGAAAGTACAGCCTTTGTTGAGTTTTTTTGACAATGGAGTCAATGTGAGTGTCCCACTTCAGGTCCTGAGAGATGGTGGTACCCAGGAACCTGAATGACTCCACTGGAGCCACATTGCTGTCCATGATACTCAGTGGGGGGGGAGAGCAGGGTGGTTTCTCCTGAAGTCCACTATCATCTCCCTTTTTTGAGCGTGTTCAGCTCGAGGTTGTTGTGACTGCAACAGAGAGCCAGCTCCTTAACCTTAAAAGTGAGGTGCATGACAGGATTTGTAGTTCATATGGTGACAGTATTGTAGTCTGAGTGAAAGTGAATGTTTACCAGCAATCTACAATCCTGGATCACTGGTGATGGTGACGTCCATAGTGCTTGTTTTTCGACTCTGAAAGTCAATGCTAACTTCAGAATGCCATCATTTGTGTTCAACAGAATAAAAAAACCCATAAAGGTTTGCTCACTTGAGAGTGAGTAAATATTACTTTTTGGGTGAACTATCCCTTTAAAGTAGAGAATAGCTGATGGAAACGCACTTCTTAAATAAGTTCTCATGTATTAAAAGTTAAACCAAAGTTTCTGGATAACTAGGTTAATATGATGGAAATGCACCTAATTAACATTTGGGGTTGCTCTTGTTTTATTTTGTCTTTTAATTTTTTTGCAAACTTATTCACTGTAGCTAGAATGGAAACCTGGCTATTGAGAGACCGCTGGCAGCAGTATTGTTATTTCTTTTCTTCGATTTCCTGTTTGGCTGAGCATTTCTGAGACAGAGAGAGGTGTGGATCATCAAGATGGCCAAAGACATTTTTCTCTCACTGTGGCCGTAGGCTATGTAAATGAAGGCCTTGCTCTGCTATTTAAAGAACACTCAAGAAAACAAGAAGGTACACAATGAGACAATGAGGAGAAGAGAAGTGAAATGATTCGCTCGGGCCTGAAATACACTGAAAGGATGGAGTGACAGTGGAGGGACAGGAGTGTGGGAGGACACGAGGTGAATGTGGGGTTTTGTATAAGTGTTATTGAGAGCTGTGTATAAGGGCTCATTTGCATGGTGGATGGAGAGAGAAGGGGGAGAAAGCCTTTCACGCCCCTGCTGAAGGACTACCACACTGGACATAAATATACTCATACTCATACACATTCATACATTCAGTTTTTAGTTTCATAAGGATGACAAATAGTCCCAAAGTGTGTTCAGGATATCTGCATACTGTATGGGCAAATGTGCAAAAGTAACTTAAAAAGATATTTTTACATGCCAATTGTACATATTACAAAATATAAGTAAAAATAGGTCAAAATATACACACTGTAAAATTTAGGTCACGCTTTATTTTGATGGTCCGTTTGTTTAATTTAAGTTACATTGCAACTAATTCTCATTAGATTATAAGTAAACTGTTAGGTTGGGGTTAGTGGTAGGGTTAGTGTAAGTTTACATGTACTTGCGAAGTTTCTTATAGTCAGTAGAAAGTCTGTTGAATGTCTTTATCTACAGATATTAAGTACACAAATACTCAACTAACCCACAAAATAAAGTGTTACCAAAATGTACAGTATTGCCAATACTGTAAGATTCACAAGTGCACTACTGTAAACACTACAGCACAGTTGTAATTGTTAATTTTACAGTGCTTAATCGTAAATTTTGCCAGAAATACTGTAAAAATTGTCAGTAAAACTGCACTGTAAATTAATAATTATTATTGCGCTGTCAAACTATAAATTTGCCAACCAAAAATGTCAGTAATACTATAAATTTAACAGCATTTATTTACAGTAGATATATAATAACAATAAATCTGATAATACTATGGGGTATTTCTGCAGTTGGTCTGCAGACAACTTTGAAATGCCTCTCGGGCGGTATGCTCAGACATTCAGTTTAAATGGGAAAACATCAAATTCTTCAAAATTGCTTGCCAAGCTTATGATTTAATGTCATATTAGGAATCATCAATAAAATAAAACAACTTTCTCTTTAGTGTCATTTCTAAAAGTTTGAATTACACAAAATCAGCAGAAATGTCTATGTCTGGACTGAACCCCTCCCCCAGAGACTCGTCAGTCTATAGCGATCACTGATTGGGCGGACTTCATTCGCCAAATTGACCGTTACACTTTTCCCCATTAAAAAAACTATACGAGTGACATGTCTTATGTATTGTATAGTCTTTGATTGTATTCAGAATTTTAAACATTGTTGTTGCGAGTTGCATTGGTAACATACAGTAGTACACTGTAATGGGATATCTGTTAATCAATTTCCTGTAGCTCTTGATTCACTCTTTCCATTTACTTACACTTTAAATATGCATTATTACTCTATTCAGACAGCTTTTGATCTTGCAGTTTATCAAACATAATTTTATTGACATTTCAAAGCAATATATTGTATAAGAATAAAATATATAGAAATAGGTTTAGGGGCAGCGCGGTGTTGCAGTGGATAGTGCTGTTGCCTCACAGTTCGAGCCTCGGCTTTTGGCATTTCTGTGTGGAGTTTCCTCCAGGTGCTTAGGTTTCTCCCCCAAGTTCAAATACATGCGCTATAGGTGAATTGGGTAAGCTAAATTGTCTATAGTATGTGTGAATGTGAGAGTGTATGGATGTTTCCTAGAACTAGATAAAGCATATGCTGGATAAGTTGGCGGTTCATTCTACTGTGGTGACCCCTGATTAATAAAGGGACTAAGCTGAAAAGAAAATGAATGAATAAATGAATGGATGAATGAATGAATAAATGAATGAATGAATGAATTAATTAATGAATGAATGAAATAAGTTCATGAAGTAACAAGAAAGTTATTAGGAAACTGCTTAATAATACATTATTTGAATGGCCCCTTTCTGTGGGCCTTTGTCTGCGTGATCCATTCAGAATCTGAATAACGGTTTTGTTTTGCTTTCATGCTGCTAATTCAACCTACAACTGCAAATAAGTGCAATAATTAGTGATAACCATAAAGGGGAAAAAATCATATGTCAAAACAGATGTGAATTAAGGCTAGAGAGCTCTCATTAATTTAACATTCAGTGATTTGATACTAGAACTGGGCCTGCATTAGACACAGCTGCTTGGTTTATATTTTTAATGTATATAATTATATTTAAATGCGTGTTTTCGATTTGTATTGCTCGTTGATGCAATAATAATGGCTTTTTTTGTCCTTAAGCACTGTATGACTGGGGATTGGTATAGCAGTAAAAACATACAGTGGGGTAAATAATTATTCAACACGTCACCATTTTTCTCAGAAAACATATTTCTGAAGGTGCTGTTGACTTGAAATTTAACTTTTGACTTTGTAATGGCAGCTTAAAAACGACTCTCAACTTCAGCAGAGTGTAAAAATCTTGATGGTTCTGTGGGTTTTGTCTATCCAAACTGATCTTTATTTTGCATTTTCTATTGGATTTAAGTCTGGTGATTGGGTGGGCCATTCTACAGCTTGATTTTCTTTCTCTGAAACCGTTTGAGAGTATCCTTAGCTGTATTTTCAGTCATTGTCTTGCTGAAATGTCCACTCTGGTTTCATCTTCGTCATCCCGGTAATGTACTGTAGATGTTGGACTGATGCAGCTAAAGTTAATATACAATGACGAAGGGCAGAGGGTTGCTGAATAACTGCTGAGAGATTTCAGGTGTAGTCTGGGCTTTCACTGCCTTTCTGCACCTCCCTTTTTTCAAGTGTTCAATACTTTTTTCTTGTGTCATTTAATTTTTATTACACATAACTTCATTTGTAAACTCATTTGTTTTTGGTTGTTTTCCGGTGAAATTTTCAAGTCATCACCTCTCGAAATATGTTTTCTGAGAAAAATGTTGATGTGTTGAATACTTATTTCCCCCACTGTATACGAAATGATGGTCTCACTTTATTTTAATTCTTTCTATCAATAAACCATGAAGTTCAAATATTCACAAGAGGCATAAAACAATTAAATATGCATTGATCAGCATATCTTTTCACATCAGAAATGTGGAAAAGGCCATACTCATAACTATTTTTGTTTTTCAGTTCTCTTTATATATTAAAATCAATTATTTTAGTAATACTTTTTTATCAGTACATATCCCATATTTGATAGAACTATAGATGCAAACAGAAATTGCTGCTTATTGTAAAACATACTCAAGTAGTATTTTTGCACAATTTTTATTTATTTTTTGCAATGTGTAGTCTTTTGCCTTAAATTAAATAATACAGTAAAACTGAGACATTCTCTTTTACACCCCTATAAAGTCACAAGCACTTAGTCACACACTACACACAGATGGAGTTTTTCTACAAGTGGCTCTGAGTGCTCTCCAGCACATATGTACTATAATCTGTACACACACTCACAGATTTGGCTCTGTGTTGAATCTCTTGTACCGACACAGTTTCTTGTTAACATCTATTAACAACAACGTGACTGCTTGACCTGAGACTATATGCAAATGTGTATGCAAATGAAGTGTTTATTGAGTATGCAAAGTTTGTCACAGGCTGTTTGCCGCGTAAAATAACTGTCTCTGCTTTCTCGCTGAAATAGCAGAGGAACCCCCAGCTGCAGATTTGCTATTTTCGTAACACGCAAGCGTTACAGTAAAAGGTTGAACTGAAAAAATTTGACATCATTTGGCTTGGCATTTGGTTTTGTCCCCTCTTTGCTTGAATGACAGCAGCATGAACTTTACTGAACCATCTGTACAAGAAATCATATGATTAATTCCACAAAATTACTACATTTGAGCTATAAATAGTCCAGAATTTGAAGACTGTGGATTAAAATTCTAAATAATATTGTAAACAGAGTTGGGTATAACACATTCCACAGTAACGCATTACTGTAATTTAATTACATTTATGGGAATCACAGTAATATAACGAATTACAATTTGAATGTGTGTAATTTGATGACAGTTACCTAAGTCAATGTAATTGCGTTACTTACTGTACGTTACAAATGTAGTTTTTAGAAGAAAAAATGCTTCTTTTAAACCATGTTTTCCGCTGCAACGTCAGTTAATGAGCTTTCGCTTTTAAATTCCTGGAGAACCCGAGCTGAAATGGCTGCTGACGAGAGTGGCTGCTTCTTCAACTGGAAATACAGACTTAATAAATACTTTGATTTTATTGAGCATGAAATACAAAAATATTGCAGTGAAGTGCAGTCTATGTCCAGTCTCTAAAGACCTGTAGACTGCTTTTAATTTGATCAGCAACTTGTTTAAGCTCTTGAACTGAAAGCATTCTACGACAATACTCGTCAACAAGGAGGACACCAAAACGATGGTCCAACTCAGCCTAAACAGGCTAAATTGTGTTTTTTTTTGTGCAGGATTTAGAATGTGAAGAGAAGCAATGCTGCTTATGGGGCCATTTACATATTGCGTCTTTGGCGTGCACAAGTTATTTCCACTAGTGTGGAGCGCATACTGCACACACAGCTGTATTTCCAGGTGTACCAGTTGAAAATCGGATGCATGGATTATACACATACAGATAGACCTCAGACAAACACAGAACACCCAAACACAGCAGTTCTTTTGCATACTGTGTATGTTAATGGATACAGGTATCCAGTTTTCTTCTCAATGTCTTCTTTTGTGTTAAAAAGAAAGAAAGAAAAAAAGACCGGTTTGGAACAAGTGAATGATGAGAAAATTTTAAGTTTTGGGCAAACTGCAACAAGTCTTTTAATTTTGTCAAGCTGCTGTGCTCAACCCATTGTAAGGTTTTTAGTGAATATTAAAGTACTGAAAAAGCTGAAATATTTTATATGGATAACACTTTATTTCGATGGTCCATTTGAGTATTCGTAGACTGTCTGACTTTACTTGGTTGTAAATAATGTTTAATTTCTTAAACAGACTGATCATTTTGCTTGATAAGACTTCAATTACCCCTTTTTTACCAAGGCAGTTTAAGTACTGGTTCAGAGCCAGAGACTGATTCCAAATCATAAAATATCACACTTATTGTTTTGCTGTTTATTTTATATCTGTGAGCATAGTTGTCTATTAAAATACACACTGTGATTGATTCTTAGGAAATGTGTTCACACAAACATCTATCACACAATCAAATGTCTTTTGAACACTTCCACTGTCTAACACATGCTGCCGTAGCCCATCTGCCTCAAGGTTGAACGTCTTGTGCATTGACCATGTCTACATGCCTAAATGCATGTAGTTGTTGCCATGTGATTGGCTGATTAGAAATTTGTGTTAACAAGCAGTTGGACAAGTGTACCTAATACAGTGGCCAGTGAGTGCATATTTTTATTCTGTCAGTGTGCTGATAGAAGTTGACTTACATTTTAGGAAATATAAAAATCCATGGTTTAAGCTAAAAATTTCTCAAATTTCTACTGAAGATAAATGTAATGTACGTTAAATTTTAATTGAGCATCAACTTACATTCTATCCTTTTAAAACCATTGTAGGTTTGTGCATTTTTTGGCACTGCAGAGACTAAGGGAAAGTAAAGTAGTGTCAGCATTGGTGATGTGATGAGAAATTGTGGGTATTTACCAGTGCCCACACACACACACATACTGTACTAGCTGGACGTCACTAGCTGTGTTATTGCTGCAAGCAGTTGATTGGAGTGCTTTACTGTAATTGAACTAGAGTAGGTTATATGATCCCGTCTGATTATCCTGTGGAAGATGATATCGATGCGCATCCTGCTTCAGAAGCTAGAGAGATTGAAGATCCGCTCTGACGTAAAGCTGGGGAAATAGGTAGTTTGTATGGCGATGCACGTATTCATCGCACACACTCACGCGGTGAAGTATTGGGTGTCAAGTGAAAGAAAAGCACAGAGAGAGTGAGTCATAATGAGCTTGCGGATCAATGAAAGAGCTGATCTGTAATGAGCCGCTGGGACCGTCTGCTGGTCACACTGGGCAATGTGGTTTCCTAGGGGACAGCGAGAGATGTAAGGGTGCTGTGCCATCTCACAGGCAGAACACACAGTGTGTATGTGCATTTCCAGTGCCAGCACGCTAGTGGTGGTGCCAGTGCCCAGTCTGTTTTTGGTTCTGATGTTGTGAAAGTTAGGTGGATCTATTCTGTTTCATTTGCTAAACCAAAAAACGAACAAAACATACTGGAGGCTAAGAGAATGCAGGAGAAATTACATACTATACCAAAAACAAATTCTGGAAAATGAACACATACTGTATGATATATTCCGATGATACCTGGACACTATGCACAGCATAATCAGTAACCATAAAAAGCCAACTATATTAATGTTGAACAAAAAACGGTGATACAATCACCATCTTCAACTAGGGCTGGACAATATGGCCAAAATTTAAAAACAACACAATATTTTAGTTTGTATTTAGCCTTCATACTAACAAGAAGTAAACCGAAAATAATGTCGTTCACTGCAAATATTGTAATGTATTTCACACATTTTAAAATCATATCACCTTAATTAAAAGGAAATCTGTTGCCATATATAATGATAATGAATTATTGTCATCTAAATGTTGTCAAATATGCAGTTGTTCAGCTTCAGGCATTTCATAGGACTGAAAATATGTCGATTACTTATATGTGGGTTTCAAAGTAAATATTTTTGAAAACGATACCATTATAATCTGCAGCTACAATATTTTTACAAAATAATTTTTAAAAATGTGTCAAATTACATTTTGTGAAAGTTTGTGATGCCATGTGCATGGTTATTACATGCATGCATACTTCAGAACAACAATGCCATGCTATGAGACTCACACAAACACACACAAACTTGTACCTTCATTGTAAAAAAAAAAGTGGGGTTCCACATTATCAATTTGTGTTGGGATAACATGAAGGAATTAATTGAACTTATTAGTTTTTACCAATTTGAATGTGGATTGAACATAAACAAATTGCGTTGTCCCTGTTTCCACCCTTACTCCTCCCTTTTTCCCAATAGGGCTTCATAGCGGCCCAGTGGTTAGCACTGTTGCCTAACACCACTGGTTCGAGCCCTCACCGGGCCAGTCTGTGTTTCTGTGTGGAGTTTACGTGTTCTCCGCATGCTCGTGTAGGTTTTCCCCTGGTTTTCTCCCAACGTCCAGAGACATACATCATAATTAAATTGACTAAAACAAAGTAAAATCTTAAGACAAACTCTTAGCCAGCTATATCTCAGCTATCTTAGTTCTCGAGACCTGCCCTAGCTTAAACTACCCTCTTGCCCTTCAAACGAAAGGGAGCCAGAGGCTTGCAGATATTCAGATCTCAGGGCGTTCTCTCGGGACGGCATGCTAAACGCACTTTATTATCAATCATCAGCTAAGTGTAAACTCTTCAAATAGTATAAGATTATTTACTAGTTTTTAAATCTCTTAATAGTCAAGCCCCTTTATATCTGTCAGATCTTCTTACTGACTCCATCCTCTAGATCTTTAAGATCCTTAGACAGGGCTTTTGTCCCTCGGTCTCATCTAAAAACGTTAGAGCAATTGAGTTTTCTCAGTTGCCGTCCCCTGTCTTTGGAATAGATTGCCTCTGCCTCAGAGCATTATGAGCTGGTTTGACCAACTGGTGGCAAGTTTGTTTCGGGTTAATCACCAGCTAGGAATCAGCTAAATTGAAAAATGGATGCTACCAGTTTAAATTCAACCATTTTTTGGTGATATCTTTAACATTATTGCTATATTATGTCATTTGAAAAATTGTTTGGGTGTATGGTACAATATGTTTGGGGGACAGAAAATATTATTAAGCCATGAATAAAAAGCAAACTAAATATATAACAGGTCCCCAATGCATCTGTATACAGTATGAATGTGTGATTGTGTGTGCGATCAGCCTGCAGTCATAATAAACATTACTCATGATGCTTGTTGATATCAAGAGGAAGTGATTTTGAATGTTTGGAAAGTTTCTGTTCTCTCCACTTATCTAGAGAGATTCATCTGCATAGAGATCATGCTCTGTGATTGATTAATTCAGCAGAAAACATTTCAGTGCCTGAGGAAGCAGAGCACTGCCAGTAAAGAGAAGAACTGCTGACAAGACACACACACACACACAGCTCTGAAATATAATAACATTCACTTATGAGCACAGGCAGGAGAGCAGACAATACAGGTGTACAGCTGTGACCCTCACAAAACAAACACACACACACACACACAACAGGTGCTGGGTCAGGTGTGTGTGCGTGTGTGTAACAACAAGGTGGAATGTTCATCTTCAACTCTATCTCTCTTTCTCCTCCACAGCTGTTTGTAGTTTGTAATCTATCTTTCCCGCTGGACTCATTGTGTTTGGTGTGTTTATGATGGAGGGATTTATTAAGACTTGATGATGTTCTTATTGGTTCTTTTTATAGTTTCACTTTCAAGCCAGTTTGTGGCTTTGGATTTGGCGATTCTGCCAACGCATGCCACACGCATGGGGGTATCTGATGACGAGCAATACTCGATAAAGCAATAGTTTCTTTGAAATTTTGTTCTTTCTAGTATGATCCATCTTTTCTTGCCTGCCATTAATTGTATTATAGCTACATAGCACTCTATATTAACATACATTTACATTAAGATTGTGTCTCTAAAGTTTCAGCTTAAGACACCCATCAGATTATTTGTTATATTTTCTCCTCTGAACCCAATGTAGCTGTTTTTGTTGCCTGTGCCTTTTATGCTAGTCTCCCACCATTTCCATGTGCCTGTCAGAGTGTGCCTCAGTCCCTGTTTACACTAATAAGTTTAGTTTTTAAATGGTGTTTTAGAATGAAAACGATCCATGTCCACACTGGCGTTTCAACTAAACGGTTTAAACTAAACCTAAACTGTTTCCTTTGAAGATTTATTCGATGTGTCTTTGGGAGTTTGTTTTCCATGTCAAACTTGCGAAGTCTGAACTTAAGGAAAGGATGCAAGACCAAAGTTTGTGCACTTAATATTGAGGAAAAAGTCCCCCATCCACACTGACACAGCAGCAGTGTTTTAAAATGAAAACGTTCCGTTTTCCGTTTTCGAAAGCTCCGGGGTAGTGTGGACGAAAAGAGTAACTGTAGCAAAACTGATGCATTTTAAAACTAAAACATTTTTGTGTAAGTTGGGCCTCTCACTGCATCAGATAAACAGCCTAGTGACAGACATGAAGGAAGCAGATTTCATGTATTGTTTGTGAGAAATACTACAGGAAGAACTTTCCCAATGATTATTTAATGTATTTGTTGTGGAGTTAGGTTAAGCCTTTCGATGAGTCACATCATGTCATTACAAAGTTCCTGCACATACATAAAAGCGGAAACACACACATCGCATTTGCACAGCAAATGTGACAGGATACACGTTAATATCCACTGCTGTATGGACATCCGTTATGTTAATGTACAAAATAAACCTGATTTAACGTCCACAAACCGGGATTGAAGCGTCTTCTTTTATGATTGTACTGACAAAAGTCAGTGATAAAAGTATAGATGGTAAAATCGCTGTAATTCATAACAAACATGCACAGTTTGTAAACTTGTAAAACTCATTCTTGATCACATTTGATGATAATTGATGATCACAGCAAGCTGAACAGATCTTTTAATCCAGGTTGCTTTGTGCATGTCCTGTCTTGTTGATATGATTATACGAATTACTATAGAGACATGTTAATACATGGCTGTCAATCAATTCGGTGGCCAGGGAAACTGCCCTCCTATATCACGTTGCGGTCGGCCTCAAAATGGGAGGGATTTGGATCCTATTTTAACATAAGAAATTAAAAAAATTGACTTGTTGTGTTTTTACCACTCCAATATGACTGCAGACACACTATATCTACTCACAGTTCTGTCTAAACAGCTTACAAAAGATGATCATAGGTGCCCCGTTATCTTATGTATCTTATGTATCTTCTTTTATATTAATTTTATAATTTTCTTGTTTTACTGCCAACAGTTTGATTATTTAAACCATTTTGCGTTTAAGAAATATCAATAATTAAATTCAACTGCATTATTTGAGGTGACGCGTTGGCCCAGTGGGTAGCGATGTCGCCTCACAGCAAGAAGGTCGCTGGTTAGAGCCCCAGCTGGGTCAGTTGGCATTTTTGTGTGGAGTCTGCATGTTCTCCCCGTGGTCGCGTGGGTTTCCCCCAGATGCTCCGGTTTCCCCCACAGTCCAAAGACATGTGGTACAGGTGAACTGGGTAAGCTAAATTGCCTGTAATGTATGTGCGTGAATGAGAATGTGTAGATGTTTCCCAGTGATGGGATCAGTTAGTGGATTATTCTGCTGTGGCGACCCCAGATTAATAAAGGGAATAAGCTGAAAATAAAATAAATGAACGAATGAATAAATTAATGAATTATTTGAGCGTATATTAAATTAATCTAAATACTTAAGATATTGTTTTCCTGACATTACTTCTATTGAAAGCATATGTGCGGCTGACATATTCCTCTTTTGTGTTTTCAGGAGCTTGTGTTAGGACGATAGAGTGTGCTTGTGTGGTTCAGGTATTTATCATGTAGTGGGGAATAAATGTTCCCACAAATGTAACCATACCAGAAATGTTTGACCTTGTGGGGACTGAGAATAATGGCCCATAAAATATACAGAATGTATTTTTTTTTTAAATGCAGAATGTTACCTGTGAGAGTTGGGTTTAGTTAGGCGTAGGGGTGCTATTAGGGTAAGAAGAGAGAATATACAGTCTGTACAGTATGAAAATCAATATGGGAAGTCTCCATAAAACCATGAAAAGCATGTGCATGCGTGTGTATACACGTGTATATGTGTTTATGTGTGTGTTTGTGCGCTTGTGCGTGTTTGTGTTTTTGTGTGTGTGTAAAGGGACAAATGGCTCTTTAGCGGAGCGCCACTCGTCCCGCTGCTGTGGATTGTTCCTGTTGAGAAGCACTCAGGGTCGAGGAGGCTGTCGTGACTGAGCCTGCCATATGTGTGTGTGTGTGTTTGTCACGAGGGAACAGCAGTGACAGGGTTTCAATCAGAAGGCTTTTGTTCAGTCCGGCGCTCCTGACACAGGCAGCAGGTGTTCACTCTGTACCGTAGGTGTTGTCAACTCTGTGGGACACTCAGACACTGTGCTGCTCTAGCAAAAAGCTCCTCGCTTTCTTTTTGTACCATTAAAAGGTTTTTATCCATAGTATTGATTGTTAATCTGTGGTTACAGTATAATCATTTTTTATAATCATATTTATTTTTATATAACTTTTATATTTCTATATTTTTTTTTATATTGCATTTTGTATTCCATTTTTAGTTTAGTATTATTAATAGCATACACTTTAAAATGCTATAGTCAACAATCCAATGTGTAACAACACCAGAAAATTAACCACCACAGGAATGTTATTGAATGAACTAATTTCTAATGAGAATAAATAATATTTTACTAGTTATTTTGGAAGTTTCAATTTTTCCTGATTTGAGTACAATTTAAATAGTTAACTAGGCTTGTAGGTCGGAAAGTCACTGGATATCTGTGGTTTGTTCTGTAGCCAATCAGAAAAAAAGAATAAGGTTAATTATATTGATCTTATTTTATTTTTATTTTTTTCATGTAAAATATCAGCCAAACTACAATAAATAAGACTTTCGCTAGAAGGAAAAAAATTATCGGAAATAATGTGAAAAATTTCCAATCCCAATTAAGGCCCAATCCCAATTCTATTTTTACCCCTACCCCTTCACCTTGGCCCTTGAAACATAGTGTGAAGGGGAAGAGCTTCAAATTTTACCCTTAGAGAAAATGATATCATGTTATTGTAACTTTAATTTGGGCCAGACGAAATCTGCGGACATTTTTTGCTATTTCTGCGGAGAATTTTGTTAAAATTTGCAGATTTATGCTGAATGATTTTGTGAGTATCATAACTAAAACCTTAATATATGAAATAAAAGTAATACCTTTTTTAACTGTTATTTGATGTTTACAATGTGAATCCAATTAGATCCACTTTATTTGGTAAACAAAGCAAGTTTCTCATATGAAATCTCGACTAAAAGACAGAAAATATTGCTCTACAAACTGTATTGTAAATAAATCATATAAACATTTTCATATTAGTCAATAATATTACTGAAATTAATTTAAAAACTGAATAAATATACATCTACACACATTTACACCAGTAAATAAACAGAATCAATGATGGGCTAAAAATCTGCAGAATTCTGCGTGCGCAGATTCTGTGTGGGCCTACTTTACAATGTTGCAATAACCTAATAACTGTACTGTGCATTTACACCGTGGCCATATTCATCTATGTAAACACACAAAAACAACATTAACATTATAGTAGACACTGTAAAAAGGTAATTTCCAGCCGCCAGACTTTTCTGACAGGGTATTCCAGTGTCAACGAGTGCCAGAATGTTCTGGCACTTCTATACAGGAGTAATTATTATGGATTATAGATAATGAAATTTAGCTGTTCTCATTTTAGCATTTGGTCATACTTTATTTTGATGGTTTTAAATTTAAGTTACATTGCAACTAATTCTCATTAGATTATAAGTAGACTGTTAGGTTGGGGTTAGGGGTAGGGTTAGTGTAAGTTGACATGTACTTGCTAAGTTTCTTATAGTCAGTTAAACGCCTGTTGAATGTCTTTATCAACAGACATTAAGTAGACAGTCTACTGATACTCAAATGGACCATCAAAATTAAGTGTTTCCTAGCGTTTTCTTTTTTTTTAAAGCATGACGGTAAAACATGAACGCCATTATGGATGTTTTAAAACATGATTGTTTGTTGTAAAAATTTGTAATAATGACAAAAAATATTCATTTGTGCAACTCCTGACTTCATGGGTTTCATGGGCTATCGAGCCCTTGCCCTTAGCCCTACGCCTTAAAGCTTAGGAGAATTGGGACACCCCTACCCCTTCACGTGAACGCACAAAACGAAGGGTAGGGGGTTAGTCTAAGGGGTAGCATTGGGCCTAATTGTCACTTGAGAAATATTTGAAAAATAATTAATTTCATAGGAGGGATAATAATGTTATCTTCAACTGTATGTAAACGTTGAGAAAGCTTTTAAATTACTGATTCAGACTGTAAACAGTTATGAATTCGCACTTTTACTTAAGACTTCCTTCCCTCCTTCAGCTCATCTTCATTTCCACCTTAGATTGTGATGAAAGAAAAGCCAAAATCTAGAAAGAAGCCAGAGGACTGTCTCTCACTCGAGGGATTATGTGAATGAGTCTCAGACTTGTGGCGTATGCTGGAAGCGGTCGTCAGTAATTCTTCAATGAGATTAGTGAGATCTCCCGCCACAGCCGGTGTGTGTGTGCGCGCATGTTTATATGTTCATCTCATTTCCCGAAGTGTCATTTCAACTTCCTCTTCTAATTTCCATCATAATAGCAGGCTAACAAAAATCTACGTTTGGATCCAGTCATGTTTAATCAGTCTAAACCCAGAGGAGAACTTCCTCTGAACGTTGCGCGTCGAGAGAATCATGTTGACTCTGTTGCGGACGCTAAATCTGACGCCGGGGTTCATTAGGTTTAATGTTGGCAGTGGGCTCTGTCTCTCCATACTCAGATTAGCTGGCTCAGCCCCATATGTCGTGTGCCTCTGCCAATCCCCATGTGTTTTCTTCACTCTTTCGCATGAAGTGACAAAGCATTTCATTTCCTCTCCAGCAGCAGGTCGCCGTCAGCCCAGCATGTTGATGTATGATTGAGTGAATTAATGCTTTTATACAGCGCTTTTATGTGGCTGTACACCCAAAGTGCTTTAAAATCAAATCAGGAGGTCTCCCTTCACCACCACTAGTTTGCAGCATGAAGTGATACGGTAGCCACAGCACAACGACGCCAGTGAACTCTCACCACACACCAGTTATAGGTGGCCAATTGACTTAATGGGGATTATCAGAAAGCCATGATACTGTAGGTAAGACCTTTTTCACATTTCCAGGTTTCTCACCAGCAGAAGTTGTCATAGATGGATAAACTTAGAGAGTGAATGGGAGACTACCACAATTACAATTTGCTTAAATAACAAAAGAAAATCTCTACAATAATGTTTCAACTTTCAAAAAAAAAAAAACATGTAAGATGAGACAAATAGATTGTCCCGTCAATAAATGCTGCATTAGAAACAACTTTTGTAAGAGTTCACTTTTTTTTATAATCGCATTCAAAGATGATACAATACAAAGTCAAGCTTTAGAAATGTGCAATTGAAGTCAAAATTATTAGCTCCTGTGATTTTTTTTTTCTTCTTCTTTTTTTCAAATATTTCCCAAATTATGTTTTTTTATAGCAGTATTTACTATAATATTTTTTCTTTTGGAGAAAGTCTTATTTGTTTTATTTCAGCTAGAATAAAAGCAGTTTTTTTTTACATTTTAAGCTCAATATTGTCAGCCCCCTTAAGAAATATTTAAGTAAAGTAAGTAAATCAGTATGCTCCAGTGAGTAGAAACTTCTTCATGTTTTTATCACCCGTAGGGTGGATTACTGTAATGGACTTCTCACTCAAAAAAGACAGACAGTTACAGCTCATCCAAAACGTTGGGCTATAGGATTCTGACTAGAACCAGAAAATCAGATCACATCACACCTGTCCTCAGGTCCTTACACTGGCTCCCAGTTACATTCAGAATAGATTTTAAAGTACTACTACTTGTCTATAAATCACTAAAGGGCCTAGGACCTCAATACATTACAAATATGCTCACTGAATACTAACCTAACAGATCACTCAGATCTTTAGGATCAAATCAATTAGAAATTCCAAGAGTTTAGGCAAAGCAGGGTGAATCTGCCTTCAGGTACTACGCGCCCCATTGCTGGAATCAGCTTCCAGAAATGATAAGATGTGCACCAACGTTAGACACATTCAGATCAAGACTGAAAACACATCTGTTTAGCTGTGCCTTTAATGAATGAGCACTGTGCTACGTGCGGCAGACCGCCCTATTATGTCTTTCTTTTCTTTTTCATTTTTTATAACTAGTTTTAACACATTTAAATCTGTTTTTATCAGTTTGAATCATTTTTAATCGTTTTAAATTGTATTTTTTTTTATTCCTGTTTATGTAAAGCACTTTGAATTACCATTGTGTAAGAAATGTGCTATATAAATAAACTTGTCTTGTGCCTAGGGAACAAAACACTGTTATGCAATGACTTAATTAACCTATTGTAGTTAACCTAGTTAAGCCTTTAAATTACTCTTTAAGCTGAATACTAGTATCTTGAAAAATCTTGTAAAATATTATGTACAGTCATCATGGCAAAAAGATAAAAGAAATCAGTTATTAGAAATTAGCTATTAAAACTATTATGTTTAGAAATGTGTTGAAAAAAAACTTCTCTCTGTTAAACAGAAATTGGGGAAAAATAAACATGAGGCCTAATAACTCAGACTTTAATTTAAAGTGACATTAAACTACATAAAAACGTTAAACTATTTAATGTGTTGATGACTTTTGAAATGTGTCATCATCATCTTGTGAAAAGGCTCTATTTTAAAAAAATTGGCCAGGACTAGAGGTTTACACCCCTACAATTTACCATGGGTTTTTAAATAGCCACGGAGAGTCAAGAGCTCTGTTTTAGCATCTCACCTGAAGAACTGTGCTTCTTACAGCAAAGTGTCAACATTACAATCTGCTTGTTGTGATCTATAGCCTTTACTCATTTAAACTGAGTAATAATCAATAATAATAATAATTAATTCTATTTATAAATGTGCCTTTCTGGACACCCAAGATCGCCTAAAAACAAGCATCAACAGACATACCAAAACAAATGAATTAAACAATTTAAAAAAATTAAAACAATGCCAGATAAAATCTGAACTACGTGAGAAAAGTTGAAGTGCAAACACATTGAAGTATGAAATAACATGGTAAAGGATAGTCATAGAAAAGCCTGCTTAAAAAGTTGGGTCTTAAGATGACATTTAAAAGTGTGAAGACTATCACTGCTCCTTTGGTCCAGAGGAAGCTAGTTCCATAGCTGAGGAGCTGTAAAGCTAAAAGATCTGGCTCCTATTGGGCTTAATCAAGTGTGAAGTGGCACCAGGGAGAAAGAGTTGGCTGTAATTCAATAGCCATTTATGACCGCTGTTTATTGTAATGTAATGTAATGTAATGTGTATTTATATAGTCATAGAAATATATAGTCTTATATTTATATAGTATATATAAATATATATTTATATAGTCTTATTCACGAGCATTTATTCAGTTCAACTTACAAATGAGGAAACGATTGGTGAGTTTTGTTTATTAAGTTCCTCCAAGCATACAGAAAGGAGAGAGTGTGTCCTACAGGTGGTTTGTGAAGCCCACTCACACCGCACATTCACAAATTGCACGATTTCCATGAAGAATTGGGTGTTTATAAGAAGGTGTGGCGACACTGTGGCTCAGCACTGCCGC
Organism: Danio albolineatus; assembly: GCA_903798035.1. Taxonomy (NCBI): domain Eukaryota; kingdom Metazoa; phylum Chordata; class Actinopteri; order Cypriniformes; family Danionidae; genus Danio; species Danio albolineatus. The sequence continues at coordinate 5,003,595 of CAIGQQ010037820.1, read as the reverse complement.
CTCATGGCAAGAAGGTCGCTTGTTTAAGCCCTGGCTTGGTCAGTTGGCATTTCTGTGTGGAGTTTGCATGTTCTTCCTGTTTTCACATGGGTTTTCTCCGGGTGCTCCCGTTTCCCCCACAGTCCAAAGACATGCGCTATATAGTAGGTGAATTGGGTAAGCTAAATTGTCCGTAGTGTATGAGTGTGAATGAGTGTGTATTGATGTTTCCCAGTGATGGGTTGCAGCTGCAAGGGCATCTGCTGTGTAAAACATATGCTGAATAAGGTGTCTGGTGCATATGGAGAGGAAAAGAATGTGTCACCTACAGGTGGTCTGTGAAGTCAACTCACCCTGCGTGAAGTACATTAAAAATTCATGTCACACATGAACACATGTCTATTATTAAATCATTATGTACACCACAGTCTCTGGACCTGCATTCCAGACACCAACTTTATAATGATTTATAAAAGATGAGTCACTCTTTAGCAATCTTAGATTCGGCATGGCTATAAACAATATGATCATGATTTGAATTTAGTAGCATTACAGAACACTGTGAGCATATATTCGAACCATTTGTTGTTTGCTTTTGATGTAACTGTAACGTGATGTATCCCATGTTTGCTCACCCTTAAACTCCCCTTACCCTGGCCTCACTAACACTAATTTCAGCAGCAACATAGATTTACCTATGGGTACCCATTTACCAGGCTCAACCCTGCTTTGATTCAAAGGGCAAACAGTCTTTTGCTGCAGGCTGTAGTAGTGTCAGTTTGTGTGTGGCCTGGTGGCCCTTCAGATTTCTTCACCAGTCATGGGGCCATTTTTGTTGCTAGGACAACACTGCATGTCATCCTAATATCACGATCTGTTAACAGTGTAACTGGATGCTTCACATGTGAAATCGCACAAGTGTGAATGATGCGTTTGTGGAATTTTAATACGTGTGTGTGATCAGTCTTTTGGGCAGATACAAATAACTGCAGTCATGCTTTAGCTGCAGCAACCACTGCCCCCTAGTGTACTCACAATGAGCTGCAACTCCTATTCTCTTGAATAGAGACATAGGGGATGATATCTTCCTTCGTTCAGCCTTGTGCTGTAGTAAGGCGATGTTTTATCTCATTACCAGGCCGTAAAACAGCAGACACATCAAGGCTGGGAGCTTGAAAGCGCCAGTAATATGTGAACTGAAGATAAAGAGACTGGGTGGAGGTTTGTACACATTCGAGTCTGTCTGTCAGTGTTTGCTGTCAAGGAGATGAGCGTATCGGTTTGCTCATTACAGTCTCCTTGTCCATCACTCACTGGAGTATGACATCAGGGCCCACCCTTCACGCTTCGCTGTGTGTATTTCTGTCTGTATTTCCATCTTTTCCCACCTCTCACCACATGCGTCTTGCTCATCTCTTCCACATCCCACCTGTTTCTGAAACAGACACTTCTAGACATGTTCCACAGTCAAGATGTTTACTAGATATTTCGGAATGTTCCATTTAGAGTGTAGGTTTGCTTTGGAACGCTCTTGTGTAACATTTAATAGATAGGAAAAAATTATTAGTAATATTTATTATTGGTGGCTCAGTGGTTAGCACTGTCGCCTCACAGCAAGAAGGTCGCTGCTTTAGGTCCCAGCTGGGTCAGTTGGCGTTTCTGAGTGGAGTTTGCATGTTCTCCCCATGTTTTTGTGGGTTAACTCTGGGTGCTCCGGTTTCCCCCACAACACTATAGGCGAATTGGGTAAAACAAAATTGGCCTTAGTGTACGTGTGTGAATAATTGTGTTTGGGTGTTTCCCAGTACTGGGTTGCAGCTGGAAGGGCATCCGCTGTGTAAAACTTGTGCTGGATAAGTTGCCGATTCAGGCGCCACGGTGGCGTAGTGAGTAGCACGATCGCCCTACAGCAAGAAGGTCGCTGGTTCGAGCCCCGGCTGGGTCAGTTGGCATTTCTGTGTGGAGTTTGCATGTTCTTCCTGTGGTTGCGTGGGTTTCCTCCGGGTGCTCCGGTTTCCCCCACAGTCCAAAGACATGTGGTACAGGTGAACTGGGTAAGCTAAATTGTTTCCCAGAGATGGGTTGTAGCTGGAAGGGCATCCGCTGCGTAAAAAACATGCTGGATAAGTTGACGTTTCATTCCGCTGTGGCGACCCCGGATTAATAAAGAGACTAAGCCGACAAGAAAATGAATGAAAAGTTGGTGATTCATTCCACTGTGGCCATCCCTGATAAATAAAGACTAAGCCAATTGCAAATTAATGATTGGATTTATTATTCTCAGATAAGGCTGCACAATATATCGTTTTAGCATTGATATGGCATTGTGTGCATGCGCAATATTCACATCACAGGATCTGTAATGCGGAGTCAGGATTATAACTGACCTGGGATAATTGTGGAATCATTTCAGTTTAACCATAAAAACATTGAACGTTTATCAGTGGTGTGTGTTTTAAGGCCTGTGACTATGTAAGCATTTAACTCAGTTAAAAGCATTAGGAATTATTGCATTTGTAGCTTTAACAAAAATGTATTTTACTTAATACTGTAAATCTTCTGCTGTATTTATTTAGGCTGGTAATTAGTCTATGATATATTCAGCAGATGCACTCCTTCAGACTACAGAATCTTCCCATTCAAAATAAATGCATTAATTATTTCAAAATAGTGCTATTCAAGTTATTTGGTGAAATATCGCAATGTAAATTGAAGAAAATAAAAATATCACAATGAACATTTTGTCCAATATCATACAGCCATATTCTCAGAGATGCCTCTTTGAAGCATCAACTTTGTACGAGCCTTTGCCCTGCAGGCATTTTTGTGTTTAAAGGAAGTCTGATAGACATATAATAAACATCTAAACATAGAAGGCTTGGTTAAAACGAGGCTAAATTTGGGCTTCAGTGAAAATCTAATCTATAACAATAGTCCAAAAATAGCCTATAGTCGTCAAATACAAAGGAATGAATGACTACTCATGTGAAGTATGTCTAATCTGTCATTTTGTTGACTAGTTTATTTTGCACTGTTGATGTATGTGTACACATCTTTTAGTGTCTTTTAAACACTAAATTGCTTGATGAGTGGGTTCATACAAAAATAGAAACATTTTAGACATATATTTTTTAATTTTATAAATTCATAAAGCAAAAAAAAAACTCTTCAGGTAAATATCTGAAACCTACATTACCGGTCAAAGGTTTGGGGTCAGAATGTTTATTGAATGTTTTAAAATAAGCTTATCCTGCTCAACAATAATGACTGGAGTATTTATTCTACGTATTTGAAACTGCATACAATAGGAAAACAGTTGTATACAGTTTTTTCCAACTATACATACATGGTTTTTTCTTGTCACGATTTCTGAAACATCTCACTCAAAATGCAAAACTACACAGCAAATCTCCTAAACCAGAAGCTATTTCTCAGCCTTGAACTCAGTATTTCATTGCATAAAACGCTTTTTTTCAAAACACTACACACAATTCTGCCTAAAACACAAAAGCAGAAAGCCACTTGCTTTTCTTTTCCATACACAACCAGTCAAACTGCTACTCTTATTCACCAGGTCACACACGCACAATCCTCAAATGTGGAAAGACAAATTTCTTTACCGATCACTAACCAATCACTGCTTTAAATACATCAAAGGTGGCAGCACACCAATCTATTCTGGTCCATAAACAAAACAAAACTGGTATGCCATATAATTTACAATTTGTGGTTTTGTACCTACCCTACTGTATATTCATCTTTTTAAAATTCTATATTTCTCTAAAAAGTATAGAGTTATTCTTCTCAGCCTGGTGCTGGAAAGTGTATGATGCCCATAATAAATCATTTTTGCTTCTTTATGTTTTCATTGGTGTTTACAGTGTTTGTGTTACTTCTCTCAGCAGATTACTTTCACTGTAGAACATTGTATAGAACTGTAGAAATAAGCCTATGAAGAGTGAATAGCTTTAGATTTAGAACAACCGTGTTTGCATGGTATCCAAACATTTGCTATAATGAAAAAACATGTGTGATATTTGATGCAAATGCTTCATTCTGACATGTTTATGGCATTTTGAATGCAGTGTTAGGTATTGAAGGAAATGTGAGGCATTTTGCAGTTTGTGTGTGCAGTTTTGAGAACTGTGTGTAGAGTTTTGACAAAAGGGGACACTGCTTTGAAAATGTAAGCAGTTGGAAACTGTAATAAATACTTAACAATTTAACTTTTTTTTATTACAATATTTTATTACTGCATTTTATTACAATAAAGGCCACCTTGATGAACAGAATCATTTTCTTAAAAAAAAAACAACATTAAAAAATCTGACCCCAATCTTTTGACCCTTAGTGTACATGTTTTAGAGTAGTCCATTGCAGTTATATTTGCATAAATATTTTAAGGTGCAGTATATGGCATAAGGCGGACGCCACGGTGGCGTAGGGAGTAGGGAGGTTGGGAGGGTTTCCTCCGGGTGCTCCGGTTTTCCCCACAAGTCCAAAGACATGTGGTATAGGTGAATTGGGTAGGCTAAAATTGTCTGTTATGTATGAGTGTGAATGAGTGTGTATGGATGTTTCCCAGACATGGGTTGCAGCTGGAAGGGCATCCGCTGCGTAAAACATATGCTGGATAAGTTGGCGGTTCATTCCGCTGTGGCGACCCCAGTTTATTAAAGGGACTAAGCTGAAAAGAAAATGAATGAATGAATATGGCATTAGGCATAAAACCTGCATAGAGACATAAAAACATACACATACTCTACAGATGCTGTTTATAAATTCATATGAAGTTGAAGTCTGAATTATTAGCCCCCCTGTTTATTTTTCTCCCTAATTACTGTTTAACGGAGAGATTTTTTTCGACACATTTCTAAACATACTAGTTTTAATAACTCATCTCTAATAACTGATTTATTCTATCTTTGCCATGATGACAGTGAATAATATTTGACTAGATATATTTCAAGACACTTCTATACAGTTTAAAGTGACATTTAACTACTGTAAGGTAATTTGGTTAACTAGGCAGGTTAGGGTAAATAGGAAATCATTGTATATTGATAGTTTATTCTGCAGACAATGGAAAAACAGTAAGCTTAAAGGGGATAATAATTTTGACCTTAAAATGTTTGTTTTTTAATTACAAACTGCTTTTATTCTAGCCTAAATAAAACAAAATAATACTTTCTCAAGAAGATAAAATATTATCAGACAAATCGTAAAAATTTCTTTCCTTTGTTTAACATCATTTGGGAAATATTTTAAAAATTAAAATATATTCCAAGGGGGACTAACAATTATGACTTCAACTGTATAAAGGCATATCTTCTGTCTTATGGAACCTAAAATCCATGTCTTCTAAAACTCTCAAGATAATGTGTGACATTTATTTTCCCAGAAGGAGGATATATCTTGCATACGTGTTTTTATTTGAGATTTCTGTGTGTGTGTGTGTGTATGTGTGGTGCATTATCAGGGTTGAACAAGCATGCATGTAATGTTTTCATTGCTTTTTTTCTGCCGTGACCCCACAGTCCTATCAGCTGCATGGGATTTTGTGTGGTTCTGTGAATAGCGACGGTTACCAAACAAGTTTATCTAGTTCTAAATATAGACCTTCACACGCCTCTGTGTGTTTTCATTCTCAGACAGCAGCTCCGGCTGTAATAGGATGGGCGGTCTTATCACTTCACCTGTAAGAGGAAGTTGAGTTTCAAAAGTAGGAGTGTCTTTCAGGTGCAGCCAAAAGGAAGTCAAGGAAGCGTGTCGCTGTGTCTGTTAGTGTGTGCTTGTGTGTGTGTGTGTGTGTTAATGGCCGTAAGGACCCGTCATGCCCAGACTGTGTCCAGGCAGTGTGTGTTGCTTTGCCCCTCTCTTGTTCGGCTGTGATGGAGTTGTACAGGGAGATGCCAGCCGACTGAGTGAGGAAGACTTTTTGGAAAGCTCTTCCAGCAGTTCAGTGAGAACAACAGAAGGAAAGGCAGTCAGCAGTAGCGTCATCTCACAGGTTTGGATAGGCTGCTCTTCTCTGTATTCTAGAGTAAACGCCGCTGCTCACTCTGTTTGTGTGCCGTTATATTGGTGATGATGTCATTTATTTGATTGTGAGGCGGAATGTCTAATCCTGTTTCTGATCCCTTCCTGACACTCAACAACTGACTCATGATTGGCTGTGTACATTCAGGACAATGGGTTTATATGAGAGATGATGCTGAGGTGTGTGTGTGTGCGTGTGTGTTTATATGTGCTCATTCTTATGTGTGTGCATCTATGTGTGTATATGAGAGATGATGCTGAGGTGTGTGTCTGTCTGTGTGTGTATGTGTAAATTCATGCCAACGTGTTTATATGAGAAATGATGCTGAGGTGTGTGTGTGGGCATGTGTGCGTGTGTGTCTGTGCGTATGTGTGCATCCTTATGTGTGTGTGTGCATCCATGTGTGTATATGAGAGATGTTGCTGAGTTGTGTGTGTGTGTATGTGTACATACATGCTAATGTGTTTATATGAGAGATGATACTGAGGTGTGTGTGTGCTCTTATTCTCGTGTGTGTGTGTGTGTGAATGTGTGTCTGTGTGTAACTGTATATAAGAGATTATGCTGAGGTATGTGTGTGTGTGTGTGCCTGTGTGTACGTTTGTGTGCGCACGTGTGCATGCGTGTGTGTTTCTATGTGCTCATTCTTATGTGTGTGTACATCTATGTGCATATATGTGTATGTGAAAGATGATGCCTGCCTCTGTGTGTGTGTGTGTGTGTGTGTGTGTGTGTGTGTGTATACATTCATGCTAATGTGTTAATATGAGAGATAATACTGAGGTGTGTGTGTGTGTGTGTGTGTGTGTGTGCGTGCGTGTGTGTGTGTGCTCTTATTCTCATGTGTGTGTGTGTAACTGTGTGTATATAAGAGATTATGCTGAGGTATGTGTGTGTGTGCGCGCCTGTGTGTACATTTGTGTGTGTTTGTCTCTGTGTCCGCACGTGTGCATGCGTGTGTGTTTCTATGTGCTCATTCTTATGTGTGTGTACATCTATGTGCATATATGTGTATGTGAAAGATGATGCCTGCCTCTGTGTGTGTGTGTGTGTGTGTGTGTGTGTGTGTGTGTGTGTGTGTGT
>CAIGQQ010037820.1:4983441-4996483 GCA_903798035.1 Danio albolineatus | reverse complement strand
TGTGTGTGTGTGTGTGTGTGTGTGTGTGTGTGTGTGTGTGTGTGTGTGTGTGTGTGTGTGTGTGTGTGTGTGTGTGTGTGTGTGTACATTCATGCTAATGTGTTAATATGAGAGATGATGCTGAGGTTTGTGTGTGTGTGTGTATACATTCATGCTAATGTGCTTATATGAGAGATAATGCTGTGGTGTGTGTGCGAGTGTATGTCTATTTGAGTGTATGTGCACATGCGTGAGTTTGTGTATGTGTACATGCATGCCAATGTGTTTATATGAGAGATGATGCTGGGGTGTGTTGTGGGTCTCTCACTCTCTCTCTATCTCTCTCTCTCTCTCTCTCTCTCTCTCTCTCTGTACAGTATGCGTCATATGGTTTATCTGGGCTAGCAGGACATGCTGATTTGTGCTGATCTGATTACACAGCATTAATGCAAAGCCTAGAATGAACAACAAAACTGGACAGTCTGCACAGTCAAAGAGAAATATGCACTGTCTGCCATTCATCAGATTAATGCAAACATATAATGATGATGATTTTCATCTATGCACTTAGCAAATGCTTTTATGCAAAGTGACTTTGAGGATCATAAGCAATTTATACTCAATATAATTACTGATCTTTTTAGCATCTCATTTATTTCTCCTAGCCAGAAATCAGATTAAATGTAGAGCTTTAGCTTGAGTCTTCTGCTTCTCAGTTTTATTCTCCTAAGACAAAAGCATTGTTCAGACAGAACTAGTCAGGTAAATTTGAGCAAAATTAACCTCTGGAAAAATTGCAGTCCACCCAGGAATGTCTGTGATTGCGGTATGTGATTTGCTCAGGATGTTTCTCAATCATTTTTACCCTTTTTCTGAATAACGAATGCAAATGGCAGGTTGATTTCTGTGGGTGTTCTATTTAAATTCAATACGAGGATTAATCCATGAGGAGAACCCATCATAGACCAGGTCATACCTGACAGCTCAGTGCTGAGTATGATCCTCACCTCGGTTAATTCCTTATGTAATTATATACATAATGTGCATGAAATCACTGATCCCCTAGGTTAATTACTGTAACTGAAACAGTAAAGAGCTCAAGACCTTGCTAATCTTATATGCGCCTCCAGTGAGGAAGACATTTCTTTAACGTCATAAGCTGCGCTCAAGATGCAACATTCTTTTATCAGATTGTTTCAGGACCAGATTATGTGAGTTATGTAAACTACTTTCATTTTTACAGCTCTGTACACACACTGTAAAAAATATACATCGGTTAGCAGTTGTCTATATTTTGTGATTCCTTTTGTTGTTGTTGTTGTTGTTTGTTTAGGCTTTTTAATTGCATTACGGGACCTTGACATTTTCTCCAACAATTTTTGATGTTGAAAAGTTTAAAAAGGTGAATTTTACTGACATTTTTAAGTGATATTTTGTCTGCATTGGTGTTAGGTGAAAGCCACTGCCAGTGCTTTTTCTATTATTTTTACAGACTTATTTATATCTTTTATTAAATGTATTTTAAAAATGACTAATATGTATATAAAAATCACTTTGTTAAACTGCAGAGTTGAATTTTCAACATCGAAAGTCGACAGAGCAGAGATCAAGGTCCCATAATGCAATATGTATATATTTAACCACAAAACGGTAAATAAACAGAAGACCCCTGTAAATCGCGATATAGGAAAATTGTTTATCAGTGGATATTTTTTATCCGTATACTATACACTGTAAATAATGCAAGGTTCCGAACAATTCATTCATGTTGTCCCAACACAAATAGATTATCTTAACTTTAAGTGGATTGAACATAAAACTATTAAGTTGTCAACCAATTCTTAACTTTAAACTATTAAGTTGCCAATTTTTAACCAATGTTGGGTTCCACACAATTGATTTGTGAAAGAATTAAGTTTTAAGCTTTTAATTAACTCTAAGCTCTTAATTAACTTTTTAGCTTTTACTAATCAAGTGGATTGAATATAAAACAATTGAGTTGTCCCAAAGAAAACTCAGGAGTTGTGTTGTTTAAGCTCATTTAAAGTAAGTAATTTGAGCAAACAGTGTGTGTCAGTCATTAAACGGTAATGTTTCAACCAAAAACATACATTTGCTGTTAATTTACTCAGACTGACTTTGGTGGCTTTATTCCTCATCATAACACTTTACTTCACATCATGACAATTTTTTCGATGAAAGTGAAAAACTACCACATATTTGACAGTCAAAAGAAAACGTATAAAAGCAAAGCAAAATGAATATCTGTGCACCCTGACAATGATGTCATCCTGTACAAGGAACCAAGCATGACTTACAACATTATTACCTTTAATCCACTGCCTTGACAGACAGAGTCTTAAAGATAAGCTTCCTTATGCATAATGATGTATTGATAGTTGAAACTGTAACACACGTGGAATGAGGAAGCATGTATTCTATCGTTCATGAAAACTTACTCGTGTGTCTCCTGGATACTGCAACCTGTTAAAAGTAAAAGTAAAACCTGGGTAAAGATATGGTTGTATATACGTGACATTACAGATTTCCAACATTTAATATACAGTTGAAATCAAAATTAGCTTTAAAATTTTAATTCTTTTAAAATTATATATATTTTTTTAAATATATACAGTAAGTGTAACATAAGGGAGAGAAGTTTTTTCAGCATGTTTTTAACATAACACTGCCTAAACATAATAGTTTTACTATAATAACTATTTTTTTTTATCTTTGCCATTTTGACTGCGTAACATTTTTTTCTTTTCATTTTGCAAGACTCTAGTATTCAGTTTAAAGTGCAATTTAAAGTCTTTACTCTGTTAGATAACTAGGCAAGTTAGGATAATTTGGCAAGTTATTGGATGGCAGTGCTGTGTTTTGTAGGCAATCAAAAAAATATATTTGTTAAGGGGGCTAATAATATTGGCCTTAAAATTCATTCATTCATTTTCCTTCAGCGTATTGCATTATTTATTAGGGATTGCCACAGTGGAATGAACCACCAACTATTCCAGCATATGTTTTACGCAGCGGATTCCCAGCTGCAACCCAATACTGGGAAACACCTACTGTATACATTCTTGCATTCACACACACTCATACAATTGTTCAACCAATACACTTATAGCGCATGTCTTTGGACTGTGGGGGAGAACATACAAACTGGTCCAGCCGGGACTCAAACCAGCAAACTGTTTCCTGTGAGGCAACAGTGCTAACCACTGAGCCACCGTGCTGCCCTGGCCTTAAAATTGTTCAAATAAAAACTAAATTTATTCCGGCCTAACTAAAATAAATAAGATATTTTCCACTGTAAAAAAAAAAAAATTCCACTGTAAAAAATATTATTAAATTATATTAAATACTGTGAAAAATTTCCAAAAGTTGCTTGGGAAATATTTAGGAAAGTATAAACAATTTGCAGTAGGACTAATAATTTTGACTTCAAAAGTGCATTTTTAAATGACAAGATCATAATCTTTAAAAAAATAATCGTTTAAAAAATAATAATAAATATTATTTACGAATACTACAGTATTTAGACAGTATTTATGGAATTGGAATTCCTCTTAGAACATGTTTATTTCTAGTTGTTCTCAAAGCTAATGAGGAGATCTTTGACGGCCTGTTGATAGTGAGACAAGCATATATATTGAGCTTCTGTGCTATATAGGATTAGCATTTATCAGCTCTCTCATCTCCTCTCATCCACTGGTCAAAACCCATCATGGAATCGACCGTCAAGTGTTTTATGTGTCCAGGCAGTCTATAAATCAGATCACATGTACTGTACTCCACAGTGTACATATCAGTCAAAATGCACTCATTCAGACTGATTTTAGTATCTGTCTAATAAACACTAATATCTAGAGCAGCAGGCTGACATGCGTGCCGAATTAGATGCTTTCTTAGGGGCGCGTGGCGGGAGCATCTATCACTTGACCAGTTTGCCGTTCAAAGAAATCTTTCTCTTTTATGTTCCTCGGTCTCCGGTGGCTTGCTTCCTCCCATTTAGAACTTGAAAGAACGTATTTCTCTTTTTCTCCTGCTGTCTGTCTCCACACATCGCCCTTCTGTGATGCCCTACTTTTTGAGACAGGTTTTTAAATGAATTAAAGATTAATTAAGATATTTTTAACCATGCATTCAAGGATTTGGGTTGACTAAATATAAAATTCGACATCTTAAAGCCCTTATTAGAAGGAAAGTGTGGTGCTTTAAACAAATACTGCACAAGAGTTTTAAAAAATCATTATAAATTATGTAAGTCATTTTAAAGTATAATAAAATATTGCAAAGTAAAAACATTCTGATTGATGTTTTAAAGTGTAACTTAAGGCTAAACTAGAGGAATGTCATATTATACCTTATTTTTAGAATGCTGAGATCACCTTTTTTTCCAGTTTAATTGAAGTCACTGCAATTATTTGAACAAATCCTTATGGAATGTTGTAAAAAGACAATGCAGATGTTTTCAAAGCGGCTTCACATTAATAATCAGAAGTATAACAGAATCAATGATGGACACTTTAAATTCTAATTCTGCTGTAAAGCACATAAAAATAACAGTTATTATTCAGTGTAAAGCAACAGTTCACCCCATAAATGTTTAAATGTGTCTTTTTTTGACTCTGGAAGAACATTTAAAGAAACTATTTTATCTGAAATTGGTGATTAGTGTAATGCAAGTCAATGGATTCCAGCTCTATGATTGTGAAAAAGACCAACAGACGTGGACAAAATTGTTGGAACCCTTCCATTAAAAAAAAAAAAACTACAGTGGTCACCGAAATAACTAGAAAACTGAAAAAGTAATGATTAATCAAATATTAAGCTAATGAAAATCAGATATTGCTTTCGAATTGTGGTTCAACAGAAGCGTAAAAAAGACAAACTATTGAAACTGGCCTGGACTACAGTAAATGAAAGGTTACCAACATGTCCATGTCTGTATATAAGTAAAGCTAAATTAATATGCATGGTTACCAACATTAAGGCCTTGTGAAGCATAAATACTGTAAAAATAAAACCATTTATAAAACATTATTTACAGCATTATTATCGCATATTGACAGCCTCAGCAAACCTGGCTGTGCGCATTCTGGAGCACATGCTTCCTGATGCGAAATCATGCAAGGTTGGAATCTGTTAAAAAGTCAACCTTTTCAATTCCTCTGCACATTTTAAGTTTGGGGTGAACTATCCCTTTCATCAGTTCAATGTTGGTTCAGTTCTTCAATTCTATAACTTTGAGAAGTTCATCAATTAAGAAGCAAGTTCAATTCAGCTGTAAGCAGCTCAACAGTGTTTTGTCATTCAACTCGATAGTGTAAAATTTAGCAGTTATGAAACAAATTTAGCGACTAAAAGCTGCCAACTAGAAAGTAATGGTGTTTATTAATCAGCTTGTTTATTAAATTCAATAACTGCATTGAAAGATGTATGGATTATTCATAGCTACTGAAGACAACCGTCTCATCATCAGCTGGACATTAATTCAAATTTTATTCTCATCCAGTTGTGGTTGTAGCTATGTTGGAATAACTGGAAAATCACACAAAACGTATGCAAGGTATCGTTTCCTTCCAGTGAGTCAAAGAGAACAAAGTACTTCACTTCCTGATAAACTGGTAGCAGTTATCAAAAACAAAAAGGGAATTTGCGGTGGTAGGAGAAGTTACTGTTAGACTTTTTCTTATATAATAAATTCCTTGCACCCCAGAATATAAAACACAATGATCACAGTCATATCTGAAGCACAAGGCAGTTCTGGGAGGTAATAATACCAATACTTCGATGACAGACTTTGGCTAAGGCACTTTAAAATGACCAAAACAACATTTCAGATGTTGTACAGTGTAGTTGGTCCACTAATTTGTCTATTAATGCTATCCCATTGCACGCCAGTCCTGAAAGAAAACATATGTAGAACAAAATCACCTGACTTTTTTGGTGGAATCTATTCGGTAAGTGAACTTCAATGTAGTTTATGTACATTTTATTTTTTTCTTATAAGATAAAAGTCTTATCCTACTCTGCTTGTGTGCAAATGTGTGTGCATTTTCAAAATGTAAGCGTGTCTTGGTGTTTTCGTCAAGCATTTATTATGTGATGGTCAAAAGTTTCTATAAAAAGAGATGGCTAATATAGGCAAATCAATAATATTACAGAATATTAAATGTTAGACTTTTTCTTATATAACAAATTCCTTGCACCCAAGACTATAAAACACAATGATCGCAGTCATATCTGAGGCACAAGGCAGTTCTGGGTGGTCATAATACCAATACTTCGACGACAGACTTTGGCTAAGGCACTATAAAATGACCAAAACAACATTTCAGATGTTGTGCAATGTAGTTGGTCCTCTAGTTTGTCCGTTAATGCTATCCCATTGCACGCCAGTCCCGAAAGAAATGCTTTTCAAAAACAAAATCCCCTGACTTTTTGCTGGAATCTATTCGGTAAACGAACTTCCAATGTAGTTTATGTGCATTTCATTTTTTTTTTATTAGATAAAAGACTTATCCTACTCTGCTTGTGTGCAAATGTGTGTACATTTTCAAAATGTAATCGCATCTTGGTGTTTCGGTCAAGCATTTATTATCTGATGGTCAAAAATTTCTATAAAAAGAGATGGCTAATATGGGCAGATCAATAATATTACAGAATATTAAATGTCAATTAATGTCTTGAACGGCGACACAGTGGCGCAGTAGGTAGTGCTGTCGCCTCACAGCAAGAAGGTCACTGGTTCGAGCCTCGGCTGGGTCAGTTGGCATTTCTGTGTGGAGTTTGCATGTTCTCCCCGTGGTTGCGTGGGTTTCCTCCGGGTGCTCCGGTTTCCCCCACAGTCCAAAGACATGTGGTTCAGGTGAATTGGGTAAACTAAATTGTCCGTAGTGTATGAGTGTGAATGAGAATGTATGGATGTTTCCCAGAGATGGGTTGCGGCTAGAAGGGCATCCGCTGTGTAAAACAAATGCTGGATGAGTTGGTGGTTCATTCCGCTGTGGCGACCCCAGATTAGTAAAGGGACTATGCTGACGAGAAAATGAATGAATGAATGAATGAATAATATCTTCAACTAGCAAACCACAAGAAACAATGCAATCAATCTAACGAAAGAAAGAGTTTTTCGTAACACTGTTCATGGTGTAATTGTGTCACATGATGTATTTATTCAAGATTTAACAAACCTAATAGGTTAAACACTGTGTGATTTGTATGTGTGCAGCCGATCCCATTAGCACACAGCATGTGTAGGATCTGACACTGTTACTGAATGAGTCTTGGCTTCTTCACGGCGACACCTCAGAGGTAGTAAATTCTCAGGCTGTGTAATTTAGTCTCTAATTAGATCGCACATGCACACGCACACACTCATAGGCTGTACTGCAGGGGCTGTAATCAGTTCATTAGGTTAATTACTAGCTGTGAAAGGGACTCATGGTCTCTGTGGGCGCTTTGGGTAATTGGTCTGGCTCTAACTCAACTTAAACCAGACTGTGTCGTGTCACCCAGAGTGTCTCATTGGACACACGTGCACGTACATACAGAGCCTGGAATCAAATACACAGTTTACCCCGCACATTAATCTGATAGGATATTTAGGACTGTCATTTTGTGCTTTCAGTGATGCGATCTGATCTGTTTGTTCATGTTGTGTTGGCAATATCCGGTAAATCTATATTGGTTGCTATAGTGATGGTGTAAACGGCAAGAGACTTTGTCATATCAACCGTCATGAGCTGTCAGTGAGGACAGAAAAAATGGACATTTTGTCTCTGCATGAGTGAATGTGTCATTGCTTGGATATACACTATCATGCATATGTTTGCTATGAAATGTGAGAAAATCTGATTGCTTTCTGACTCAGTTTCAGACAATTCTGAGCAATCGTTTGCTCAGTAAGTCATAATTCATAAACATATTTGACCGTGTATACTTGTAGATGTATAGGTCAGTTCTTCTAGCTCATTTAGTTCAGACTAGTTCAGTTCTACAATTGAAATCCATGTGATTTTCTGAGAGGGATATGGATGCAGACCTGGTGCAGTGCAATGTGAGCTGCAGCCAATGCTTTTTAATGCACTCACCTAACCCCACCCCTACTCCTCACAGTGATGTCACTAGCTCTGTTGAGTGCGTTGCGTCTGACATTGCATCACTGAGCTATGCATCATCAAGGCTTAGCACACATTGTTATTACTTTAAGTCAATCCACTGAACAAAACTGTCTTTGTAATCAGAAGTCTGACCATTTGCTCCCATGTTTGGAGTGGCGGTCCTTCTCTTTCAGCGTCGGTTTGACAGCTTCAGTCACAATATTCTTAACCACACTCCACTTACCATTAGTTTGCTATGAGGGAATGATGTGCGAAAAGAAAGCCTCCTGGTCAAGACGATCTGCTGCGCTTCAAACAGGGCATCAAAATGAGGAAGAACGTGATTTAAGTGACTTTGAACGTGGCATGGTTGTTGGTGCCAGACGGGCTGGTCTGAGTATTTCAGAAGCTGCTGATCTACTGGGACAACCATCTATAGGGTTCACAGAGAATGGTCCAGTGTCCAGTTAGTGGCGGTTCTGTGTGTGTGCAAATGCCTCGTTAATGCCAGAGGTCAGAGGAGAATACCTGAGTATTGTTGCAAACCAAGTCCATTCCATTCCAGCATGAAAACGATCCGCGTCCACACTAGCGTTTCACCCAGAGTCTCTCAACAGATGTCCCTTCACACTACGCCAGCGAAATGTATATCACGTGACCATTTGCGCACTCTGGGCATGCGCGTTCAAGTATAAACAGGAAGCATGCGTCTCGCTGGTTCTTCCCGGTGTAACCCAAAACCAGCGGTCTAAATGGGGCTTAAGAGTGCTGGAACAGTAGCTTGCCTCTTGCGAATATATGCAGCTGTTGTAGTAAAAAAGGCAGAGTTTAACTGCACAATAACACCTAAAACGGACATTGGTTCTCTCAATGCTCCCATTTCTGTGTCCAGCAGCTACGCCTCCGTTTTCCAATGTGTGCGTTTCCCCCATCCACACTGAGACGCAGCAGCAGCGTTTTAGAATGAAAACAACCTCTCCAGCGTTTCCAAAACGCTCTGTTTTCACGGCTCATAAACTCCGGCGTAGTGTGGATGGATGGCGTAACCGTAGCAAAACTTATGCGTTTTAAAACGAAAACGCACTAGTGTAAACGGGGCCTCAGACTGGTTTCTTGAACATGACAATGAGTTTACTGTGCTCAAATGCACAGTCACCAGACCTCAATTCAATAGAGCACTTTTGGGATGTGGTGGAACGGGAGATTCGCATCGTTGATGTGCAGCCAACAAATCTGCAGCAACTGCATGATGCTTTTATATCAATATGGACCAAAATCTCTGAGGAATATTTCCAATAGCTTGTTGAATCTATGCCATGAAGGATTAAGACAGTCCTGAAACCAAAATAGGGTACAACACGATACTAGTAAGGTGTACCTAATAAAGTGGCCAGTGAGTGTACACATTTATAGAAAAATTTAATTTTGCAACACGAATCACAAGTTATAAAAACAATGCTTTGTGCAGAGCTATATGTGCATTTTTTGTATGATAGCATTTTTATCTGTATGTTGTTTTTTTTGTAGAGCTTCTAAAATGTGTCAAAAAAGAATCGAAACAGCTTAAAAAAACTCTATAGTTAACACAAATAAATCTGAAAAATATATGCAGCAAGGACACAGCATTTCAACTGTAATGAGTAATGTATCTCCTAACAATAATACTCAGGTTTGCTTAATTGTTCTCGTTTAGATATTATTTAGTCCATGTTGCACTCTTAGTCAAACCTCATCAGAGTTTGTTTAGAAGCAGACAAAGACCCATCTTTTCAGAGCTCTCGGTCTGCTTGTTGGCTATACATAGCAGCGTTTACACTCATTGTAATGATTTGCAGTAATTGTGTCAAAGTTTATTTTAATCAATCTGAATCCGCCAAGTCTAATAATTGTGATTTAGTTGTGCTTGTAAAAAATCAGATAACATTTCTTTTCTCTGGTACAGACCTGATGATTAAGATGTAGTCAAAAATACATCCAGTGTTCCTGCCTGAACAAATCTGAACAAACCTTTAGAGATCTCAACCAAGGCCTGCTTCTTTAATTATTAATGAAACGTCTAGAAGGAACAAAAAAAAAAAAGATTTTACATCTGAATCGACCAGGGATTTTTATAAGGGGAAAAGCCAGACTACCAGTCTGTTTTTTTAATGAATAAGATCTGTGTGGTTAACCAGGCTTTGCTGATCAAAGAACATCTTTTCATTATTTTTGAAAAGAAATGGATATTAACACTGATTCTGGGTAATGCAGCTTATGGTCCTGCATGCTGTTAGTATCACACAATGTTTGACCTCTCCTTTACAACACTGATTGTTTAAAAGACAGATGCGTTTGCTTACAGCTCATTGGTGTTTCCGTAGCAACTGATAGATAAGAGTGATTGGCTAACATTGGGCTATCAGTGTTATTTTCAAATTTGTATTTAGCCAGTCTAAGACACATTCAAGTAGTGTTAATTAAATTAAGGATAGTTTGAACTGTTATCTTGTTTACTGTACTGATGACATTCTCTTTTGGTGCTCCTGTTCTTAATAAACACTTAAAGGGTGGTCCACTATGATATCATATTTTAAACTTTAGTTGTAATGTAGCTCTGTGAACATAAACAAAATCTCTGTATGTAAGACGCTCAAAGTTCAATGCAAAGTGAGACATTAGCTTTACAGAGTTAGCTTAGCAAAGCCTACAGCGAACGAAGTTTAAGGACTACAAAAAAAATAATACATCTGGGCTAGCGCGATCACAAGGGCTTCCGGTTATGCGCATTCACCACACACATACACCCTGCACAGCGAAGGAGCGTGACCAAAGGCGATGTAATGTTAAAGCGGAAAAAACTAAAATGCTGTCCAAACGCTACTATTTCTACAGAGCTTGTTCTGTTTCTGAATTCGGGCTTCCAAAGGACACGGCACAAAGACAGAAATGCTTACAGTTTAATTTAATTATGTTCCAGAGAATTATAAAAAAATATATATATATATATAGCATTTGACAAAGGACTGCTTCCAGAATCTCTCTCAGTTCAGTGCTGGATTTGGTTAAAACTCTTTCAACCGTCTATTGTGAGCCACAACCTGTAAGTATTTTTATTTGTAAAAAATTGATCTATCACAGGCACAGTGTCTACTGTTAACGGCATGTTGTATCGAGGATATAAACAAGGATGTAAACAATGGGAAATGCTGTTTGGCAATGGTAGCGATTTAGCTACAATTTCATATTTATCAATCAAACCGCTGTAAACACCCACATTCTTCAGCAGCGCGTGCAGTGTCTCTCACAGCGTTCTACATCTCAAATAACAAACTCGCAAAAGATCTGTGAACGTTTCATATTACTTACACATGCTTATTCTAAATATATGTGAAAGACACTTGTCAGATTTTATTTTAGAGAGCAGGCGTGAGGTTCAGCTGTGTGCTCTTCATTTTCTGTTTGATTCAGCTACTGTTTACACAGCACAAAAGTGTGTGCTTGTAGGGGCGTGACATGGAGCTAATCCACGAATCACAGTACATTATGTTAGTTGACCAATCAGAGCCTCTTGAGGGCGGGCCTTTCAGAGGAACTAGGAAATATGACAGTCGTTTTCATGTTAGCAGAGTAGCTGTATATAATCAAAGCAAGATATATGATAAAATAACGTAATAAAATTTTCTACAAGTGAAGCATGAGCACTCATTGCTTTGCATCTTATAAACACAACCAAACCCTAAAAATACACTGTGGACCACCTCTTTAACCGAGATTTCAGTCTTTCAATTTACTTTCCTTTCCTTTTCATTTTCTTTCATTGTTCCTGTTCATATTTGGTGGAAATACTGTACCCTCCTTCTTTCTCTCTTTCACTATTATGAATTATGTTGTTGCTGAGCTAAGTAAAGGAGATGAGTTATTTAGTCACACTATGAGTATAATAACACGTGGTTTTCCTAATAGCCATGCTGCTTTGACTTTAAAAGCCACTCAAAACCACTTTAACAGCAATTCAGGGGTCAGAAAATGACATATTCGGCCCTATAGTTTTTAAAAAAACAAAATTAAGTCTTTCAATCATTTTTAAAGGCTGTGATTTTACAAAGATTACATGGAGATTCATAAGCTGAAGCCATATTTGAGAAAAAATTGCGTTGATTGTAGAGCATAGAAGGCCTTGGAAATGTAATTAGACTAAACTGCTGAGATTGAATTGTTAGTATTCACAGCACAGCAGCCTCACAAGGCCATACATTTGCATGGGAACAACAAACTAGCGGATCTAATCTACCTTTGAGTGTGACATCTTAACATCCTTCATTCAACAGTAGCCATGTGTTCTGGCTAAATAAATGTTTAAATACCATTGCATTATAGAAGATATTTCATAGGTGCCAGATTAAAACCAACTTACGATATTGGCTTTCTGCTGCAAGTAGTTAAAATATAAAAGATGAAGTGACTCATGACATATAGGGCTCGAGTGATTGGCTCAAAAAAATGCTTCAAGTACGAGCCGATCAATGGGAATGTTCGGTTGAATAGCTCTCTCCAAGTTTGAGTTGAGTAACTGACTCTGATTTTCTGAAAGGAATCATGGGGTTTATGGTCTCAGCTGTATATAGCAGAGGCACTGTCCCCCTTGGATTAGAAAAGGAACGACAATGACAGAAAACAGAGGGGATGGACAGGGAGAGCTGGAATGACGCAAGAAAAATGAGAAACAGAACAGCAGTGTGAACGCAGAAGCTGAAGGTTTGAGAGGAACTATAGAGAGAGAGAGGGATTAGGAGAGGAAGAGGTAGAGATTAAACAAAAATAGCAATCATTGTGTGAAGATGTCTGTCCTTAAAGTTCCTCTGAGTCACCATCTGACATCACTCTCTCTTTCTCTCTTTCTCTCTCTCGCTCTTGCTCACTCGCTGCGTGTGTGTGTGTGTGTGTGTGTGTGTGTGTGTGTGTGTGTGTGTGTG
>CAIGQQ010037820.1:4963699-4983431 GCA_903798035.1 Danio albolineatus | reverse complement strand
TGTGTGTGTGTGTGTGTGTGTGTGTGTGTGTGTGTGTGTGTGTGTGTACACTATGACAGATCAAAGATGGACAGAGTGAGTGATGTCTGGATCTGATGTTTGTCTCTGTGTTCAGGGAAGCTTTACTGACAGATGTCTAGACTCACACACCTAACCTTATACACACTCACACACACTTTTGTTTTTTAAGCTAATCACATATTCTATGATATGTTTCCTAACCAAACGTGTACTCTCAAACCTAACTCTTTCAAAAGCATTGCATTTTAAAAAATGTAATTAAAGTACATTTAATTTACTGTTTACTGTTATCCCTTTAACAAGCTCTTTATTTTCCATAATGTAATTAATACCACTGTTCTTGTGGGGAACATTTTATATCCCCAAAAGTAGCAAACCCCACACATACAGTATACTCCAGGCTTATATGAGGATGTTCTATAGACTCCTGTTATTTTTGTTTTTATCTTAATATAATTACTAGTCAAGACCAAACCTACTTCTCCAGTAAAATATTATTAAATCTATTTATTTCTCAGATTTAAAATAACCCCATTTGTGCTCAATGGGAGGTTTTGCCGGATTTAGCTGCCTTCGAGGGGCAATTGTGCCCCCACGCACATACATTTATGAGCTCTGCTGGGAGTCAGTGGAGAAAATGAGACACCTGTTGAAGGAGATGTGGAGAATATAAACACCTGCAAAATTGACTCAGAGGTTATGCTGACATTGAAGAAGACTGTGATTTCAATCTGAGGGTTTTTTTTTCTCTCATGTGTGAGCAAGCAGATTATTATGAATTTTGAAAGTGTTATTCATACCATTCACACAATCTTTGTAACTTTATTTAGCTCGAATTTCACAATTGCTCTACTGAAAAAAAGAATTTATGAATGAAGTCTAATACAGAGTAGTGCAAGCAAATAATGACTTCAAATGTACCACACTGTCAGTTTAACAATAAGAGTTTGAAAAAATATTTTTTTTAAAGAATAAACATTACATTCCTAGACAGGGTGTCCGCGGGGTCTTAAAAAGTCTTAAAATGTCTTAAATCTCAAAAAACAAGATTTTGAATGTTGTGAATATTGTCGAATTTCACAGTTGTAGGCCTTACATTTTTTTTAACAGGTCTAACTTTAACTTTCATTTGTTCATGTATAGCTACCCAATCGTGCCAACACCCATCCAATCACCAACTATCCATCCCAATAAAACCTTTAACTTTTTATTTAAAAATGTAATTTTTACCTCTATTTACTTGGGATGCAATGGTTCCCTGTAAAAAAAAAAAAGTATTGTCCTGTTGTCCTCCCACGATTCGGTGTGCTCTGTGATCCGCGGTTCAGAATAGGCCAAATCACACCGCATCGTTTCAACAAACACAAAAGCATAACTAATGTCTTTTTTGTTGTTGTTGCAAAGATAGCCTAGATGAGTGGTCACTAACAGCCAGATCGAGGTCTGTGTCCAGACCCAGAAGCATCCCATACGGACTCAGATACAGCACGCAAATTACTTTCGTCCCGCTTCACCTGGGTGTTCCTCCGCACCCAAACTCTCCCGCTATTCACTCTGTTTACCCGTTGTCTTCTAGGAACAGTTTTCTTCTTGATGCACTGTTCCCGCTGAATTAAGCATAATGTAAACAGAAGTAATCGATACTTTGAAACTGCTCAATTATTAAGATGTGTTGACAGTTATTATCTGCATAATTGGTTGAGACTGTTGAATCGTGAAAAATAAAGATTTAAAATAGAAATAGAAGACTTTTCACTTCATTTTCTTAAGCAATTTATTTGAACACAATTTTTTAAATGCCCTACTTTTCATTTATGCGAGATCATGTAAATCTACAGTCAATTTACGGTATGTGTGAAGCTGTTGCATTGTCAGGTGTTTGTCACCCAACCAATATGTTTATTGTTCTTTGAATTGTCTTGTAGGCGTTTTTTTTTCTAAGCATAGCACAAACTGTACTGTACCAAAACTGTGACCCTAAAACCGTGATACCACTACCACTTACCATTCATTCATTCATTCATTTTCTTTTCGGCTTAGTCCCTTTATTAATCCGGGGTCGCCACAGCGGAATGAACCGCCAACTTATCCAGCATTTGTTTTACGCAGCGGATGCCCTTCCAGCCACAACCCATCTCTGGGAAACACATCCATACCTTCTCATTCACACACATACACTACGGACAATTTAGCTTACCCAATTCACCTGTACCGCATGTCTTTGGACTGTGGGGGAAACCGGAGCACCCGGAGGAAACCCACGCAACCACGGGGAGAACATGCAAACTCCACACAGAAATGCCAACTGGCCTAGCCGGGGATCGAACCAGCGACCTTCTTGCTGTGAGGCGAACGTGCTAACCACTCGGCCACCATGGCGCCCTACCACTTACCATAATTGTTTAATTATTTTCTTTATTATAACATTTGTTTAAAAGTTCTCCATATATTTACTGCTGAGGACACTGACCTGGACAGATTGTTGTGCATACATAGTTTATTATAGTTTTTCAAACTCTTAAAACATGTCCTTTTTTTAAAAGAAAGTTTATGTTGAAAAAAAAAATTGTATATTTAAAATATTTTACTAAGTAATACCTAAATATTTTTAATTTGTTATTATTAAATTATTAAAGTATTATTAAATGTATTAAATTATTATAATTTTTTTATAGGGCAAATATAAATATTTAGCATCTGGGCCATTTGAAAAACTCCTTAGCGTTTAGCCCTGCATTTGATTCATAATGATCTTAAAAATGTCTTTAAAAGTCTTAAATTTAACTTGGTGAAATTTGCAGTAGTCCTGCCTGTAGTATCCATACAGAAACCCACAAGAGCTTCACACGTCCAATCAAATAAAGCATGCAGAACACGCAAATACTGTATATTTATATGAAACCCATGTGTTCAAATGTGGAAATGTGTTCCAAACAAATGTTCCAGAATTAGTTTTTTCTTTTGTCTTTCACTCGTGTTTCACAAATGTTTCAAATGTGATTTTAATGTGGGATTGTACATGGGAACTGCAAGTTGTTTTTCTGAAAAGGATTTCAGGATAGTCTATTCAGTGCATTATGGTCAGTTTAAGAGTGGGTAAATATAGAAACAGCCTTTGACTTTCAGTTTGAATATTGCACTTTCTCACCAGACTTCTGTTCAGTCTATCTCACTCTATCTCAGTGTGTGTTTGTGAAGTCACTTTCTTTAGATGTGCGTCATGTCTTCTGGCAGATTGCCTGGCCAGGTTACTCACTTTGATTTCCTGCATGATTAGCAACAACACTCTCACTCGTCTTGTTTTAAGAGCGTTGGACCCATGAGACACAGATATGATGTCGTTTCTGTCCAATCAGCCTGTCGACGTGCTCGCCACGATTCACTCATGAAATCCACAGCCCACGTCATCAGAGGGCACACAATGTGCCCTGCGTGTTTAGACAAGGACAGACTCCATTGTAATTCAACTGTACGGCTTATGTGCCACAATCTACAGCAGTATTTGTTCACTTAAAATTGCTTTATAGCTTCTCTGCCCTTCAGGACCAGATTGAGGAATCAAGGTTTATGATGAAAGTTAAAGATGAATTGATAACCTGCCCAAGTTTTAGAGGCCCACAGTCGACTTTATGGAAATTTATGACAGCTCCTCCATAGGTGTTGTAGGCTTTTGAGTTTTTACTACTGTATGTTTTTATATAAACTATAACCTATAAATAGATCTGGAAGAGGAAAGAAAAGTGTTGGGAAAAAAAATCTAACAGTTTTTGACTATATTGTTATAGTGACACTCATTGTGGCTCATATACTGTTTTTATGCTTTCAAGTGCTTATTCCCTTCAATTATTGATGATTTATACTATATGTCACACTTTTGACATAGCTCAAAACCTACTGTATCTTTCACAAGTTCTTAGATATTCCCCACCCCATGCATGTTTGTACAAAGGAATAGTCCACCCAGAAATTAAAATGTTCTGATCATTTACTCACCTCAGGTGATCATATAATGTTCTTTCTAGCTGAAGAGAATTAAGGTGCATGAGGAAAATGTAATTTTTTCAGATTTTTTTTATCCAATGAAAGTCATTAGTAACCATTTTTTGATCATGTAAGGGCAATTTACAGTTCAGAATTAGAATCAGAATTAGTTTTATTGCCAAGTGTGCTTCACACACACAAGGAATTTGCTTTGGCTACAGAAGCTTCCAGTGCACATAAAGTGACAAGTGAAAACACAGAATAAATATTAAAAGAAAAGATGATAGACATTAAACAGAGATGCAGTCAGTCCAATGATCTGGATGTTGAAATGTATGTACAGATTTGTTATAAATATACAGGTTATAAGGTGCTGTGTACAAATGCGTAAGTATTGCATTGTATATTGTTATAAGGTGCTGTGTACAAATGTTCAAGAGTTCACACTTAGCTTAATATAAGCTTGTTTGGCATGCTGTCCTCAAGGCCAGGGATCCTCAAGGCCTGGGCTCCCTCCCGTTCGTAGAGCGAGAGGGGAACTTGAGCTTAGGTAGATCTCAAACTCCCCGGCTGCGGTAGCTAAGGAAACACTTGAGGAGGAAGGGAGTTAGACAAGTGCCTGAATTGCTTAATCTGTTATGAAAAATGTATATCTTTGGATGGTGGGAGGAAACTGGAGGACCCAGGGGAAACCCACGCGGACACTGGGAGAACATACAAACTCCGCACAGAAACACCCACCAGCCTGGCGAGGACCAGGACTGGCAGTGTTCTTGCTGTGGGGCAACAGTGCAACCACTGGGCCGCCGGCCCACCCGATCTAAGAAAAAGAGGAGAAGGGGGAGGAAAGGGGGGTTTTCTTCCATATGAAGATAACTGTGGAGTGAAACTGTGGTTATTTATAGTAAATAAGAAATCATATGATTGAGAGATCATGATTAGTTAATGTGAGACCAGCCGTGGTAAATCATAAGCACGTGATCCTCTCGAAATTAGTTTATGTATAAACTTCACTTATACAAAAGTACAGCCTTTGTTGAGCTTTTTTTTACAATTGAGTACAATTGTTGGCTGGGGTTGTGTAGATTACTATATGGTGCTGCCTAAATATGGATTTTGGAACATCAAAAGTTATATGTTGACCTCTATTAACTTGCATTGGATGGTGAAAAATACTGCAATGTTTTTCTACAAAACCTTTATTTCTCATCAGCTGAAGAATTTAAATGGCCTCAGGGTGAGAACATACATTTGCATTTATGGATAAAATATGTCCTATATAGACCCTATGTTATGCTTTCACCAACAAAGTAGCTCCGTTCAACCTATTTTATCATATTCAAAAACAAACTGAAAATGTGGAAAAATGTGGCCGATTCCATGTGGGCCTGGTGATAAGCCGCTGTTATTGAACTGCAGGATTGTTCATGTAAAATTGGAGCCTTGGGGGTTTGTGTGTTCATTTCTTATTATGTTAGACTATAACAAGCAGAAGACTGAATTTCATGCACATGCAAAAGAAGCAATTTATGGACCCCAGTAAATCCACCCAGCTGTGAAGCAGTTTCTTAAAATAGCCCGTTCTAGCATGACATGAAAATGTTTCGTTATGAAAAATGTGGCGGTGGGGATACTTGTTTGACAGTGACACATGAACACTATCATAAAAACAAATCGTATTTACTGTACATATTAGTTGCCTTCAGCATTGGATTTTCACCTTTTTCTCTTTCTCTGCTTTTGTTTTGTAGAAGAGTGTGAAGGAGGGTCTTCTGCTCAAACAGACCAGCTCTTTTCAGAGGTGGAAGAGGAGGTATTTCAAACTGCGAGGAAGGACACTATATTATGCCAAAGATTCAAAGGTAAAAGCTTTGTGTCCCTGTGGAGTATATTGAACCTCAAGGCACTGTTGCCAACTCATTTTCAGAGGAAGTTGCTAAAAGAGGAACAATTTGTTGCTAAATGACACTAGAACGTCGTTGCATGATGACGTCATTACGTAAACTCCAAACTGCTTCTCTATGTAATAAACAAAATAATTGTTATAAATAATTTATAAAATAATAGACAATTTTCTCAAGCTGACTGGCCTGGTAGTTAATGCTACCTAAATGAACAACAATTAAATATGTTAACAAGGAATCAACAAATGAATAATGATATCAAACAATGGTTCTGTTACTGTTATTTCACCAAAAATTTGAAATGTGTGCTACTGGCAACAAATATTGCAGGTGTTCCTGCACAATCCAGAGAAGCTGCAGTTTCAGTACTGCATTTCTAGGACCCCTTAACTCAACCACCCCCTACTGGACATATCAGGAACAACAGGGTTCTATAAATGCAAAGGGTCCTAGAAATGCGTTCCAGCCTCTCCAGTTTTACAGAAGCCGGTTGTGCCTGACTATTAGACTATGTAGCTCTACTGAATTAAGCCTGTAGTCACTACTGCTATGTTGATTTGAGTGACTTTTTAACAGTTACTAAAAGTAGCCTATTGAATGTTAAATTTGCTAAATTTGTTGCTAGGAGCTTTCTGAAAAAAAAAACTGTTGCAGTAGTGTTACGAATTAAATTAAAAATCCTTAATCAAAAAGAAGTTTAACCAAAACGTAACAAGATAACAGGGATTTAAAATATAATTCCCGGTGCCCCCGTGCTCTCTCTCTCCAAAATATAAACCAAAACACAAACCGCTGAGAATTAACAAGAAAATATTACTTATTTACAGAAAATAAGGAGCAAAATAACATCGGGAGGGGGTAAGCCAAAATAAATGACAATAAACCAAACAGACTAAATTAGAGAATACTTCCCTGGAAATTAGAGAAGAAAATAAAATACAGAAAACTTACCTCCTATACTATCAACACGGGAGAAAATGAAAATTATAAACAAAAGGCATTAAACCTCCCTACCATTCTCCAAGCCAGAGGGAGACAGAAAACCGTGTTTCTCCGGTTACAAATGTACAACTTCACATCGCCATCTCACGACACGCCGTATAGGAGACATCAGCAACAAACACTCATTTTGGTCACGCAACATCTCCACAGACAATTCACAAGCGGGGAATCGAGAGAGAGAGGGGAGCCACTGAATCCATGCTCTCTGAGATTTTAAATACAGCCGCCGCTGATCCAATCGCCAATCATGATCCGCCGTAATCCGCTGCACCTGTGAATAATTTAGAAAGAGAGAGAGCGAGAGAAAGAGAGAGTGAGCAAGAGAAAAGAGGGAGAGAAACCACACACACGCACTACAACTACTCGTAACAGTAGTTTTAAAACAAAGCAACAACATTGCTAAGTTGGCAACACTGCCTCAAGGTGCTTGCTTCAATGTTTGTTAGGGATAGAAACACACTGTTGTCTTGTTACAGTCTCTCATATTTGATGAGGTCGACCTATCAGATGCCAGTGTGGCCGAGACCAGCACCAAGAACATCAACAACAGTTTCACAGTAAGCAATACCACTTTTTTAACAGCTCTATAGTGAACCTTTTTGACTCACACTTTTGAGACCCATTCATTAATTATAGGGGTCCCATGGGTCATGAAGTTTCTGGAATATCATTATTTTAGACATAATTTTAAAGGTCTATTCCAGACACTGAATGTCAGGGGATTTTATATATATTTTGTTTTTGTTCAGGTCATGGGATGTCAGGTATTTTTGTCATTCATTTAAAATTTTACTTTCCATTTATTGAATCAAAATGTTTTTGTGTGTGTTTTTGTGTGTGTGTGTGTGTGTGTGTGTGTGTGCGTGCGTGCGTGTATGCATGTTATAATTTTTCTTTCTTTTTTTAGGTGTAGCTTATGTTAGGCGGCATGAATTGTGACTTGCCGAATTGAATTAGCTATAATTAGGTCTGTAGTTACTGCTAAGAATAGACATTTTGTGTTTATTATTTAGTCATTATTTTATGTCTATTATTAAAGTCTTATATTGGAGTAAAAGGATCAAAATTTAGTGTATTGGTCAATGGTGTGTTATTGTTATAATCTAATTGCGGCGATTAACAAAACCCTTGAATTCAAAAAGGCAATTCGATCTAACTTGCGGTCCATCTTTGTTTTGGGCTTTAGCATTGTGTCCTAAACAGATGTGATGTGACAACACACGATTAAATCTGTTTTCCTTTTTGTCTTCTCCATGCTCATTGGTCATACAATTTCAACTTTTTAATCAGTGAAAATCAGGGAATGTAACATTTGGCTTAGATTGGGAACCCTGTAAATAGTTTGTTCACAGTGAAATGCTGGCTCATTCATTCCTTATTTACAGCTACAGTTATTACTAGTATGCTCAGACGTATTTTCAATCCTTTGTCCTCTCCCAGGTCATCACTCCATTCCGTAAGCTGATGTTGTGTGCAGAGAGCAGGAAGGAGATGGAAGACTGGATCAGTGCTTTAAAGTCTGTGCAGAAATGGGAAACATACGAGGTCTGAACCTTCACTTTTCACCTTTGGAAAATCATTCAAAGGTTCAGCTAATGTGCTTTGATGCTCATGATGGCTGCGCATTATACAGTCTGATGTTCAATCACATGGATTTCACTTAATGTATGTGAAGTGATCAATAAATGAAAGCCACAGGAGTTATTGCTGCAATAGTAGTTGGGATTAGGTGATATTGATGGAAATGAGTCACTCTGTGTGAGTCACCCCAACTACGCATAATTTCTACTCCATAAAAAATAATTGAGAGCTAGACATATGTATTTTTAGTAATAAAATCTCTTTTTAATTATTTATAATGTAAATTTATCATAAATTATTTATTAAATAATATTTTATTTACGTTTTTTTTTTTTACCACCTGTAGAGAGACTGTCCTCATTCCTCTCCTAGCTTTCTGCAACTCTCACATGGTCACCAACTGAAGCTAAGCAGGGCTTCGCCCGGTCAGTAACTAGATGGGAGATCACAATTGAAAGCTAGGTTGCTGCTGGAAGTGGTGTTAGTGAGACCACCAGGGGGTGCTCAATCTGCGGTCTGTGTGGGTCCTAATGCCCCAGTATATTGATGGGGATTCTATACTGCTCAATGAGCGCCCGTTCGGATGAGACGTTAAACTGAGGTCCTGTGGTCGTTAAAAATCCCAGGATGTCCTTCGAAAAAGAGTAGGGGTTTGACCCTGGTGTCCTGACCAAATTTGCCATCATTTGTCCATCATGACCTCCTAACCATCCCCATGCCATAATTGGCTTCATCACTACTAAATAAAATGTAAAATTGTAATAAATGTAAGGACTTATTATTATTATTATTATTATTATTATTATTATTATTATATGCAACAGACACCTTATTGAAAACAAAATTATATTAATCAATTAATTCAATATCAATAAATAAAACACTTAATTATAATATAACTTATAATTGCTAACTTATACTTCTCATGGCATTTATACTGTATAACGTGATTCTCTGGTAATTAAAAATTTTCCCTTTATCTTCAATTGTAAGTTGCTTTATGTAAAAGAGTCTGCTAAATGAATAAATATAAATGTCAGCCAGCACAAGCATTCTTTATCATATTCAAAACCCTTTCTTGGCCCCCATAATAAATAGTTTTATCAAAATATAAGTGGTGAATGTGTCAAAAGAAGCAGCAACATAGTATGTTAGCTTTGTTCATTCATCAGGACTGTAAGATATATTTTGAACAAAAAGAAGAACGAGTTGTGTTTTCATGATGATCAAAACATGAATCATTTAGTCAAAGCGTGTATAATTGTGTATTTCAGTTCATCCCCTGTGATTTTATGCACACAATTGAGTCACATCTTACATGTATTGAAGTATGTCATTAACAACTTCATGTTCAGTTTGGTTCCAAATACACTGCATAGATTAGCTTTAGCAAATTTCAATTTACTACTACGTGCGCTACCTGCTGTTTACACAACCTCCATCCCTGAAGGAAAGTGTCACTCTTGAATGTTACTGTATACAGAACAGAATTAACCACTACAGCTTAACTGAACCAAATTTAGCAACAGCATTTAGCTTTAGCATTTATGTGGCCTATAAGCCATCTTGAGATCCCATTGGAAGTTCACAGTGGCCCTCTAGTTGACAGCTACTGCCCTAGATCTCATTAGTTGCTTGAATATTTATAGCACACTGATGCTGACATGATTTTACTGATCCCAGGCCAGTCAGTTCAACATGGAGCACTTCTCCGGGATGCATAACTGGTACGCCTGCTCTCACGCCCGGCCCACTTTCTGCAACGTGTGTCGAGAGGCTCTGCCGGGCGTCACCTCTCATGGGCTCTCCTGTGAAGGTAAACATCAACACAGCTTCACAACAACACCATTTCATGTTTCCCGCATTTTTCCTCATTGTTTTTCTCTCATTATGAGCAATGTTTGAAATTTTCCTTTGGGTGCCATTCATGAGATGTTTATTCTGCTCATAGAACGCACAATGACGTTGTTTGTTTAGAGCGTAATCAATGAGTCATGAATAGGAACATTGCCCTCAGCCAGTTATCACTTTCTGCTGACGATCTGTTTAATTTCATCACACCCTATTTGTGTGTGTGTGTGTGTTAGTGTGTAAGTTCAAAGCCCACAAGCGCTGTGCCGTAAGATCCACTAACAACTGTAAATGGACCACTCTGGCATCTATAGGAAATGACATCATCGAGGATGAGGATGGAGTAAGTGATTTTTTTTTTCTAATGATGTGGTCTCTTAAAGGGATAGTTCACCCAAAATTGAAAATTCTGTCGGCATTTACTGTCCCTTTACTTGGTCCAAACTGTTAAATACAAAGGAGGATGTTTTGAAAAATGTTGTAAACCAAGAGCCATTGACATCCATAAGATATTCTGTTCCTACTATGGATGTCAGTGGCTGCTGGTTTCCAACATACTTCAAAAACAGAAAGAAAGAACGTATCAAATGTGAATAAATGATGAGGAAATGTTCATTTTTTTGGGGTGAACTGGGCCTTTAAGCTAAGTGTGTGTGTTTGTGTGCGCAGGTGTCAATGCCTCACCAGTGGTTGGAGGGAAATCTGCCGGTAAGCGCTAAGTGTGTGGTGTGTGATCGAAACTGCGGCAGCGTCCGACGACTACAGGACTGGCGGTGTCTCTGGTGCAAAGATATCGTACGTCACTTTCTCTGTAAAACCAAACACAGTACAGTGCATTTCATCCACACCAACAATATATAATCACACCCACTTCAGATTCAGTAACCATAACAACCAGATAAACACACGCGGAGTTTACAGTAAAGGCTATGACATCACATGGTATTTGTACAGGTGTGTACCTTGCGCAACCAGTGCGTTAGACTGACGGATGTCGTGCATGAGTAGTCAGAAATGCATTTGTCTGTGTGTAGGTGCACAACAGCTGTAAGGAGCAGTTGGGGAAGGTTTGTCCTCTGGGTCAGTGTAAGGTCTCCATCATTCCGCCCACTGCACTTAACAGCATCGACTCTGACGGTAAGGGTTGCCCTGGCAACTGCATCAGCTCAGCTTAGTTTCCATAATGCCTACATACATTGTCATATGCCTTTGTCTATGAAACAATTTCCATTATTTAGATGGTGTTCTGTGAAAGGAAAATTGAAATACAGGAAAGCAAAATTCCTGTATTTTCACTTAGCCGAAAACTAAAACCAACCAAAGCTTTGTTATTGTTTATTATTTTATTAAATAATATTGAGTAAATATGTCAGGTGTTTTACATTTGAACTCAGTAGGCCCTATCATTCACCCAGCGCAATAAAGCACAAGACATGTTAGCGCAATTTGTTGCTCTTTTTTGAGACCAGCGCAACCCTGATTTCCATGTTTTGTGCCACGTTGTTTAAATAGCAAATCCATTTGCGCTACTTTGTGGACTCATGGGTGCTCAATCTAAAAAGGAGGTGTGTTGAGGTGCATTATTGACACGTTGGTATTTTGAAAAACTGAGCTAGACCTCGACATTGATCAAGTAAAAGCTGGTCTAAAGTCCAGCACAGAGCACGTTAGTTATGCGCCTATGCAGGTTTAAGCGCTTAATGAACACAGGATGTACAGCAATACACAAATATCTTTACATACGAAAAAAAAACCAAAAGGTTTAAAATACTAAAATGATTATTTACTACATATGTATAAAAAAACACACTACCTCCATGACTTCAAGTTTGCGGGTCTTTTTCTAGTTTATTCATGACTATTTGCATTTGTATAATGTCATTATTATCATCAGCATTTATTATATGCTTATTTATATTTGTTTTAATAAAAATAAGTTTAGATTTGTCCACCTGACAGGTTTTGGAGGTGTAGGCTTTGTGTCACTATTTGTGGCATAAGAATAGGAATAGGAATAAATGTATTTGGAAGTAACATTATTATTGTTTATTTATTCATTTGCTGGAAATAAGAACTGAATTTAGAAATAGTTTTAAAAGAAATATTTGCGCAGTAAAAAAGTAGGCTAATGGATGTCTTGAGTTGAGTGAGTACAACACCGTTTCTTTATCCGTGAAAGTAAAGAAGTAAAGTAAAGAGTAAAAGTAAACTAAAGCAAAAGTAGAGGCCGAATGGAGGAGGCTTATTCTTTATTATCGCGCTGCAGATGGTCTGTATAACTGTTTTCTTGTTAGTGAAGCATTTAGTTTTTCCTCTTACAAAGTCTGTCATGTATATTTGCAAATGTTCCATGGCGTGACTCAACTGACTCTTAAAAGGAATGGGAGATGAGACTGATTGGTTTAATGCATGGCATGCTCAAAACACAACCATAACTCATTAGAAGAATAAGTACAATCTTGTTAGACCATGTGCTGGGGGGCAGACCATATTTTTCAGTCCTGAAAATAGCAAAAGTGCATTTAGACACGGCCTTAAGGCTTTTGCGCCATGCGCTTTAGACTTTGCGCCTAAAACGTTAACATGGTTAAAAATTCATGTTTTTTTATTTTTTAGGATGAAGGTTAGATTTAGGATTAATTGCATGTGATTATGCATAATGTATTGTTATTTCTACAGTAAATGCATGGAACCTGTGTAACAATACAAATAAAATTTTACCATTATCACTTTTCTTTAGTAATTGTATGTTAAACTGTTAAAAGTTACAATAAAGACTTAATTTAAAGGCTTACAACAATTTAATTCAAGTTCAGATAATGTTGATTGTGATATATATATATATATTTCAGTTTCCAAAAAAATTAAAAAGGACAGTTATTCTGTTAATATTAGGAAAGGTTTCTTACTACATCATCATAATAGAATAATTTCTAATGGATCACTGACAAATAAACATCTTCAGTTTAAAGTATATTGAAATAAATAATATTGTATTTTTTTCTCTAAATTAGCCAAATACAACCTTGGTGATCTTAAGAGAAATCTTTAAAAATATTTTTAAAGTCCTATTTAATCGCTGAGTCTTGAACAGCTGTATATAACTAGAATAAAATAAAATAATACTGTATATTTGTATACTATTATTCAACATTTGAAATACAGTTTCACTCAACCCTTCTAAAGAGGCCCAGTTGGTTCATTCATCTAGTTTTTAGCATGTTATGTGACAAGATACATTGGTTACATTTCCAAACGACATCCCTCCCAAGTTCTTCTCCCGTCCTCTCCTTTTCTCATTCCCACTCTCTCTCCTCCCTCTCCAATCCCTCTACTGTCCTTCTTCATCATCCCCTGTTTCCTGCAGGCTTCTGGAAGGCCACCAGTCCGTCCTGCTCCAGTCCTCTTCTGGTACTGGTGAACAGTAAGAGTGGAGACAACCAGGGCGTCAAGTTCCTGCGCAGGTTTAAGCAGCTCCTAAACCCGGCGCAGGTCTTTGACCTCATGAACGGCGGCCCACAGCTGGGGTGAGGTCAACGTCCCCTAATCACACTTTAAAACACTTTCAAAGGCAGTAAAAGTGTCCCAGTACCTTTTAACACAGTTAAACATCTTGTTCGATAGCTCCAAACATTCTAAATAATAAAGCACCTTCACTTTTAATAGTGCACTGGCCTGTTTTGAACATACAGTTTGGAATTTGCCCTCTGGACTATATTTGTTGTTTTGTAGTTGTGTTTATGGTGTGTTTGTGTGTGCAGGCTTCGTCTCTTCCAGAAGTTTGAGACATTTCGTACCCTGGTATGCGGTGGAGATGGGAGCGTGGGCTGGGTTCTTTCTGAACTGGACAAACTCAGCCTGCACAAACAGGTCAGGAAAATACAAACATTTGCCATTTTAATGAAAGCAAATGAAAAGTGAAAACACACTTTGTTTTTGAATGATGTAGATTGATGAGTTAATAAGTCTACAGTGCAATAGTTTGAGATCAGTCATTACATTTCTTATTTTATTACTTTTTTCCAGCAATGATGCTGATAATAAAGGCATTAATAACATTATAAAATGTTTCTGTTTCAAATGAATGCTGTTGTTTTGTACCTTTTATTAATCAAAGAGTGCCCAAAGGGCAGAGCTGACATTTACAATTTTGAGATTAAATCTTGATGTGAGTAATCCAAGCGTGACTACAAAAACAGCACACATCTAAAGTGGATCAACTAGCGGAAGTGATTGATCGATTATCAGCTTTACTGAATCGTGCCATTAGCAATGACATTTTTAAAAATCATTTTACTGATAAAATAATGCCAGTAAAGGAGTTAAATCATTTTACGATACAGATATGGCAACTGATCATTTCTGCATCCCTACTGAAACTTTCCATAGTTTAAACAAAGATCAAATATTAAGCTGATTTTTGATTATTAAATTTATTTGATTGTAGATTTTTGATTATTAGAAAGAAATGTTTCTTGAGGGCTGAATCAGTATATCTGAATGATTTGTGAAGGATCACGTGACATTGAAGATTGGATTTATGGCTGCTGAAAATTCAGCTTTGCTGTTCTAAGAAAACAAACATTATTATTTATATTAAAATACAAAACAGACATTTTATATGAACTTTCTGGGATCTGAGGTGGTTTTGGGGGCTAGGGAATGTTTTGACTTGTCCTGACATTTGGGTTTATTTCTTAAACGTATAACTAGTGGTGTAAAGTAACTAATTACAAATACTCAAACTACTGTAATTGAGTAGTTCTTCTCAGGAATTGTAATTTACTGAGTTAAAAATGTGTACTTTTATTTTCCCTTGAGTACATTTTTAGTGCAGTATCGGTACTTTTACTCCACTACTTTCACTCAACCTGCAGTCACTACTTTATTTCTTTCTTGTCTATGGTCATTGTCTAAAGTAGAAAAATCGGTCCTGTGGTTCCTGTCCAATTAAATCACACATAGAAAATAAATCGCATTATACTGAACAACCTCAAGACATGGGCACTTTATAACTGCAGCAAACCTTTTGGAAACATTAAAAATGCCCAAGAAGATGTCCAAAATCTGTACACGCAATGATCCAGAGAATTTTTATAGACTGCATGTCACTGAAAATGACGGATGTCGACTGTATGATGACTAGAATCACCAAACAGTCTTAAACAATCTCTAAATGGAACGAATGAAGAATGGAAGGAAGGGCCAAATAAAAGGAAAGACCGAACATGGAATGGAAGGAAGGATTGAAGAACAAAATAAATGAAGGAAGGATTCAAGGAAGGACTGAACAAACTAAAAAAGGAACGAACGAGCGAATGAACAAAGGACCTAATGAAGGAACAAAAATATGAAAGAAAAAATGAGCGAACAAAAGAAGGTAGGAAAGACGGAAGGACCAAAAGAATGAAGGAAGAATTCAAGGAAGGACTGAACAAACGAATGAATGAACAAAGGGACCTAATGTAGGAAGGAACAAAAATATGAACGAATGAACAAGTGAACAAAGAAAGGAGGGAAAAAATGAATGAATAAAGGAAGGAGAGAACAAACAAATAATTGAAGGAAGGTTGGAGCGAACCAACGAAAATGAGAAATACACTACATGTTGTTTGTGCAGGGATGTGTAAATGTAACATTCTGTAAACGCATCAACTTTTCTACAGCGTAATACTCACTACTCATGAGTACTTTTAAAAGGTTTTTTTACTCATACTTTGAGTAATATTTACTACAGATACTTTTACTCTACTCGCACTACTTTTTTGGGCAAGTAATAGTACTTTTACTTGAGTATGATTTTTCAGTACTCTTTCCACCACTGCGTATAACATACCATAGGGCTACGATAATATGTAAACAAGTAGTAAATATATAATATAATTTAGAATATAGTATAATATAGGTCGTCACGGTGGCACTGTCGGTAGCATAATCGCCTCATACGAAGAAGGTCGCAGGTTCGAGCCTCGGCTGGGTCAGTTGGCATTTCTGTGTGGAGTTTGACATGTGCTATAAGTGAATTGGGTAAACTGAATTGTACGTAGAGTGTGTATGTGAATGAGAGTGTATGGGTATCCGCTGCGTAAACCACAGGCTGGATAAGTTGGTGGTCCATTCTGCTGTGGTGACCCCTATTTAATAAAGGGATTAAGCCGAGAAGGGCGCCACGGTGGCGTAGTGAGTAGCACGTTCGCCTCACAGCAAGAAGGTCGCTGGTTCGAGCCTTGGCTGGGTCAGTTGGCATTTCTGTGTGGAGTTTGCATGTTCTCCCCGTGGTTGCGTGGGTTTGCTCCGGGTGCTTCGGTTTCCCCCACAAGTCCAAAGACATGTGGTACAGGTGAATTGGGTATGCTAAATTGTCTGTAGTGTATGTGTGTGAATGAGTGTGTATAGATGTTTCCCAGAGATGGGTTGCAGCTGGAAGGGCATCCGCTGTGTAAAACAAATGCTGGATAAGTTGGCGGTTCATTCCGCTGTGGCGACCCCGGATTAATAAAGGGACTAAGCCGACAAGAAAATGAATGAATGAATGATTAAGCCGAGAAGAAAATGAATGAATGAATAATAGCAGATACTAAATAGTTTTAAATCCTATCTTTGATAATCTGTCTTGCAGTCTATTATATTGCTAGAGAATTATACTGGACTAATATTTGACGATGTTATTGTTTTGCTGTATTTAGTGCTGACCATATTGTTGATTATTTTACATTGTGTCGTTCTTAGCTTGTGAATTGTTTATAACTGCATTTCCATTGTGTTGTGTGTTTCCAACAGTGTCAGCTGGGCGTGCTGCCTCTGGGCACTGGAAATGACCTGGCACGTGTGTTGGGCTGGGGAGGCCTGTGTGACGACGACGCTCAGCTGCTGCAGATACTGGAGAAACTGGAGAGAGCAACTACCAAGATGCTGGACAGGTCAGAGATACTGAGCCACAGTGATGAATGACTCTCATTAAACACATCCTCCTGGCCCTGTTTATGTCCGCTATAAATGCACATTTTTGTCAATTCAATCTCAAGTTGGTGACGTTAAATATACTGTAGGTGTAGACAGGGTTTGAAAAGTTCATCACACATCCAGAAATAATTGAAAACCTATTTAACTATTGCTTTCATAGTGTTGCTAGAAAAGGCTAAATCATTTAATATACAATAGTTGACATAGATTGATGATCTGGATATACAGTACGTAGGCATAGCTGAATAATAAGTTTTCAGTACACAGAAATGACATACCGTGAGTCTCAAAACTAAAACCTTCATTTCCTCATTCTCATGTAAATCCTGCAAGTGTAAAATCCCAGTGAAAATCAGGCCAATCATAACAAAATACCTTTGAAAACAGGACTGGCAGCTCATGAACTCTGGGTAACATTAGGAAGCAGGCACAGAGATCTGATTGCAGCTCGCTCAGAATGCTAAATATGGGAAGACGGAATATATGTTTATAGGTTTAAATGTATCTGTTGTTAGTTTAACATGTACATTGTGAACTGTGCAGTTTTGTAACTAGACAACAAATATATATTACCCAAATCAGGGGTAATTGCTAGCATCGCTAGCAATTTTGGGCCCCATGAAAAAATATGAGGATGGGACCCTACTACCAACCTAGCTATCCAGACTCTTTGTCTGCAACGTAGTTATACTGACCTATGCATTTTATTATTGATTTTGTCCACTACTTATCAGTATTTAGTAAGAGAACGGCCTGACTGTAGCTAGCAGATGATTTATTGTTCAAATGTAAATGTAGTACCAAAAAAGGGACAGTAATCAAATATTCACTGAAAGTTTTACATTTCTAAACACACAAAACACCAGTGTGTAACTATTTAAATAACTGCAACAGTGTCTCATACAATGTGCAATACTTTGGAACAGTAACACAAAATTATATTACAATGAGACCCATAAATTAGCCGAGACCCACAAATGATGCTGAGTGCATCATCCGGGTAATTAAAGTGCACTTATTATTTTTAGAGTTGTCAGTGTGAACGCACTACAGACACTATTTATACTACAAAATGGCGTAGAATAGTGCATAAGTATGCGATTTGGGACGCAGTTGATGTCAACCTCGAGGACATCACTGCTTTGACAGTTTACCTGACGATCGCACTCAACAAAGCATCAACTCTCCTCCCGTTACTGACGGACTGAACCATACAGTGAAAGGGGGGGTGCAATTTGACAGTGACAGACACGAGAGGCAGATATAAGTCATATTTTTATATTTTATTTCTAATAAATTGTTTTACTTGTAATTTAGAGGTACATTCATAATTAAATTACATTATAGTACTGTTATTAATTATAAAGCAGATCTCTGTGGGCCCCTAGAGTGCATGGGGCCTTAGAATCGTCCTAACTCCCCCTACCACCCCCCGGGACCCAAATGTTAGTATATGTTAACATGAACCTATTTTTCACTTTGACAAGGCATCTATAACTTTAACTGAATATTCATGGCCATTCCAAATATAGTCAAATTTGAGCTTTCCATCTTAATGGTGTTTCCTCTGATTATAAATGAGCATATAAAGCTATTTCTGGGATTGATTTTTAATTATATGTAGATATCAGAAAATAATTTACCATATTGAATCAATTCATCTTAGTTATCTGAGCTTGTTATTTGGTTTGAAGGTGCAAAAATGATATTAATTCTCACCCAAAGACCCTCCCTCATGAAAAAAGGCATGAAAGTGTTTTAGAGATGACAAAAGATCTATATACTAACATCTATATACTAACATCAGTTGTGAACAGGAGTGCATCTCCCTTGTCTGTTTGTTTTGCATTCGGCCAAAGCTCAACTAAACAGTGCCTTCGTTTGTGAATGTGTTTTTACAGATGGAGCGTAATGACCTATGAAGTGCCCACCAAACAGACTCCAGCAATCGTAAAAGAGGAAGACCCATCAGATTCCCCACTACAGGTGACCTTCAGATGTTGTTTCTGATCTAAAGCTATATGACAGTGGTTCTCAAACTTAATTGGTCAAGCACTGTATATATGGATTTAATCACTTGCTTTTCAGATAAGCATAGGCCTACTGTAAATGACATGCAGCAGATCTAATTTCTAATTTAAATATGTAATTCCAAATCATAAAATACAAGTTAATGTTTAGATTTCAAAGATATACAAAAATGTCATATTTACATCCAGCTTATATTTCAAAATAAATATTTCATCCAAGCTACATTTCCAGGTTTTGATGAATAAGCTGTATATAAATACTTTACAAGTACAGCAGTTTTCTATTGACTTTTTAAGAACAGTACCATTTTTAATTAACTTTTGAAAGCACATTTTAATTTAAACAGTGATTTTGTTGTTGTTGTTGTTGTTGTTGTTGTTGTTGTTGTTGTTGTTGTT